>ML778784.1:430765-442109 GCA_009831015.1 Picea engelmannii
AATCTGATTTTTCATGCAAGGACAAAACATGTTGAATCTCAGTTTCATTTTGTTAGAGAAAAGTTGCAGTCAAATGAAATAGCTCTTATGTATTGTAATACTAGTAAAAATGCTGCTGATATTTTCTCTAAGCCTCTTGGAAAGATTAAGTTTGATCTTTTTAGGGAGATGTTAGGTGTAGAAGTCAATCCATTCTCTATTAAGGGGGAGACTTGGAAATAATTGAGTAAGCACCAGTTGTAAGTGTTAGTTCTAAGAGTCAATTCTTAGTTCATTGTCTATAGAGTCTAGTTGTTTGTGGTTTGGATGTAATCGACTCAGTAGAGTCTTTTCCTATTTAAGAATGTAATAAGTCTTCATTGAATGATAGAGAAGTGAGCATAGCCTCACCGTGTGTTTGTTTTCTCATATTTTATCTGTCTCAGATTTCTATTATGAGAGGCAGGCAGACGCGAATAACATGTATAAGTTGAAGTCGAAATTGCATGCAGCAATGATGGAAATAAATGTGAGGAAGTATCTTTTTTCCACAGGATTTGTTAGCTCAGAAAAAGTAGAAGCTGAAGTGGCCGAGAAAAAAGTTGAAGTAGAGAAGTTGCAGCCTGCAAGGAAAGACGTTATCTCACATCATGTCTTTCGAGTGCCTCTGCAATTTCCAAGATATGGGAAGGCCGGCTACGAAAAAATGGCGGAGTGCGAATTGGACAGATTGCTGCGGGAATATGGTTTACCTGTTAAGGGCGATCTCCACCAGAAGCGCCATTTCGCAATGGGAGCTTTCCTCTGGCCTCACCAGATGCACCTATGAATTCAGCCCTCGAAATCTTTTCCATTCATCTCCTCAGTATTTTTATCACTCTTTGTTGTTTCAGTGACTGGGAGACGCAGTCCCCTAATTTAATATTTTGGCTGGAGTAATATTTTGAATCAAGTTTTTGGGTTCTAAATACAAGTTTGCACTGATCGAAAACTGAAATTTGTTTAGTATTTAAAACTAAGTTAAAATTAAGCGCATGTGTGACAAACATTTAAATCGCATATGATTCCAAAGCCATTCTTCACAACTTCATGTTTTTTTTTAAATTTCTTTACAGAAGAGATTAATTTTGTTGTAAGTTACTGGTAGGAAATATAAGATTTATGTAAGGAATTTTTAGCATAAATTACTAATTTATGATTAATTTTAAATTCAAATTTAATAGAAATTAAATATATAAAGTATAAAGTTTTTATCTTTTAATTTCATAATTTCATGATATATATAATGGTGATTAGCGTTTATTGAAATTGATAGTTATATTAGTCAAGACAACTAAATATTGTTTATCTTCTAGATTATGGTTCATCACTTCCTTGCAATATTTTAATTTATTTTTTCCTTCTAGTTTTTTATGGCACAACAATTTTAGTAATATTGATGATGATGATGATGATATTGATTAATGTCTGAGATTGAATTGGGTCTATCTCACCTTAAAAAGGTAAGGGATTACTTGCAATTCTTTAGGATTATGTTTATGTGCTCCAAAAGTATTAAGATAAGTTTTCCTAGATCACCATAGTTTTATTTAGTTAAAAGATTAGAAAGGTTGGTAGTGTGACAAATATTTTAAATTTGAGATCGAATTTGGGTATAGGTTGGACAATCTAAGATAAAGTGTTTTTCATTTTCAACACTCTTAGTGTCACAAATGTGACACATTATTTCATCCCAGGGCATTTTAGGAGTTCATGAGAATTTGTTATTATTTTAGCAATACTTATCAAAACAAAATAGATATTTTTGATTTTTTAGATTAGGGTTGATTACCTCCTTATAATACTTTAATTTTCTATTTTCCTCTAACTATTTATCATGCCACATTTTTTGATTAATGAGGATGATGCTCACAAGTCTTGAACAATTGCCATGCTATACCCAAGGGTTAGATCACATAGTGGACTTTCATAGAGTATTATTATGAGGAGGAGGACTTTGATGTTGGGCATTGATAAGTGAGATGTGGTGAAAGTAGCCATGAAACATACACGATGTGAAGGGCATTATGTGTGTTGATATATCTCCTGACTATTAGATGGGAAACCACTTAAATTACAAGATTTTAATTTTATGGTCAGAATGCCTCATGTTTATATGATAGATTGATCAATGCATGGGGCATTTTACCACACCAGGATAAGGTCCCATTATATTTTACGACCAATATTATGTTGATATTTTGTTGCGTATGCACCAAAATTATATGAGCATTGACTCTTCATATTTTGGGACTGATAATGAATGTAGTTATGACATCCTTGGGGCTAATAGTGTCATTGATGCAACACCACCTTCTATGAGATAGATATAGATGCTTAGTAGGAGTATATTTTACTTGAGGAGTTAGGAAACACATCCCAACTAGGTGTTGAGAAGAGGGATCTTATGGGAGATTCCATGCTCATTTTGAAAACAATTGATGTGCAATGGGTGGACATTGAGATACTTTGGATGTTATCCCACGAAGATCTATTGGATTATACTATGAGACTTTGGCATGTTTATTTTCAATTATGAGGGATGCAGACCATGTCTGAGGGGTGAGGTAGAGTTCTATACAATTTTTCTCTTATTATATTCATTAGATGTTAATTGATGATTTGAATGGATGTAGATTGGTCTACATTAATTAATATTATTTTATAACATGTAGATACCAACATTACTTGATGATATCAACTTCTCCACAACAAATTATTTATATTTATGTTTGGCAAGGGACAACGAATTAATATATAGTTGAATTCCATAAATTTCATTATATATTATGCATGTGCTTACATATTTACAATTAATTATTTCATCCTAACTTTCTTCACATGTCCCACATTCACACTTTACATGGTAAAGAAAAGGGCGTTGTCGAACATCCTTATATTGAAACTCTACACATAGTTACCCCAACAAAGATGGTTTCTCAACCTCAATTTCATGCCACAAAGAATATTTTTTTTTCCTCAATGAGGCAGAATTTTAGAACTCATTATTACATCCAAGTTATACCTCAATTTTTGAAACAATGATTGTTTTCTATTTGATTAATTTGAGTGTTTAAATTCAATTTCATCAGCTAAAGATCCATCTATAGGGAAATTTGTATGACACAATTATGTGGTAACATTAGGGAGAGCACTAGGAACATTGAGGATCCCATCTATTATAGAGGCATGGATCAACGCAAATACGTGTATATAGTTTGAAACTAAAATGTTCATTTAATTCCTATTGATAACAATTTACTTTTATAATTGTGTTTCTCATGTTTCCTAGTGTGAAGAATTAGATTACATATACACAAGACAATACACATATAATCTGATGCATAACTAAAATTCGAATATATTGTTGGCATGCATTTTTTATAGAAATTTAATTAACTTTCATTTAAATTTTAATTGCATAGGAAGTTATGATCAATATATTTGTGAGGAACGGTTTGGATGTTGGTTCTTGTGCAAGCAATGGGAAGCCTAGTGTGAGTGAGTGATGTTTAATTTAGATTTACCATGTTGTCATAGCTCGATGCTCTCATTTTTTCTCTATAGCCCAATGCTTTCATTTGTACAATTGGAATTATATATATGAATTTTTTTTTTTATCAAATTATTTATTTTTATTTTTATTTTTATATTTTTTAATGCAACAAAACACTATCTTCTGTTTTTTTCCAGAGAAAAAATCTAGTAATTTTGTTTATGAAAACAAAATTGTAGTGGTAGATGTTGAGAGAGAATTCAAAAATTGTCTTTATGTAGATTTATTCAAAAGATTGTCACTCGTGGTTTCTAAATTTTATTTCAAATAATCCTACTAGGGTCTATACTAGTGAAACACCATATACAATTCTCATAAAAATTTCAAAAAAGTATAGTCATATTTATACACTTAGAGAGTTCAACTAGTCCTCCTAAAGGAGTTCATTTTTATCTTTCCAAGGAAAAACACTAATCATAGAGTAAGAAAAGGAAGAATAGAAGCAAGGAGAATAAATATATTCAAAGGTGTACATAGGGGTACTATCAATGATGTTCCAGATCCCATTTTCTAGTTCCGCTCCATCATTCGATAACATGTTTGAATCATTGTTTGTATCCTTGTAAACACGCATGAAATAAATGTGAGAAAACGATAGAAATAGAATGTCATGAAAAGAGGTTGTAGAGTGGAGTTTCACAAATTGTATTCTCATTTCATCCATTGAATGAAAAGCATAGAGTCTCCATAAATTTGAATTTTAGAAATACCTTGTTCTTGAGATTACATTAAGACTAGTTTTAGAGCCATGAGTTCATAGAGGTTATTTGTGTGATTTCCTATTCCAACCATAAAAGATGTGTTGTGAATGGAGGACGATAGATGTGTAATTTCCACTCCCCACCATTGGATGGGGGGGGGGGGGGGGGGGGGGGGNCATAAAAAAAATACCAAGGAAATTATTTGTTTATGATTTCCTCAAGGGAGTGTTTTGAGATACATCCTTCCTTAACTTGAGGAAGTGAAGAGATGATGCTCAGACTTTGGATAGAACATTTCAAAGGCATGCAATCCTTATCCTCAAAGAGATTATAATTTCGAGCCAACCAGATTCTCCATGATAAGGTTGGAGGGATATATTTATACCTGTTTATGGTTATGGTCAGACACTACTTCTTGAGGGCTTGTTTGATGGAATTCCTCTTCCAAGAATTGTTAAAAATAGAAACGTTATTTATTTCCTTCGATAATTCAAGAGTATAGGCACATGCTATAATTAGGTGAGAGATTGTTTCTCAAATATCTTTGCAGAGACAATGTCATCTAGGTCCCTCATAGCTTATTTTTTAAAGGATTCCCCATGTTAAGGCCTTGTTGATTAACAACAACCAAAAAAAGTGTTTTTATTTGGATGGGAATTTGAATTTAAATAGAAGCCTCAACCACTAGGGTTTGGGATTGTTATTACCCTCAAGAGATAGGACCTTGTATCCTATTATGGGATCATAGTTATGTATAGGATCCAGAGACCAAATGATTTGACCTTCTTGACCATTTATATTTATGAAGAAACTTCTTAGCTTTTCAATATAGTGTTCCCATAAGTCTTCATTCTCCTTTTGCAATCTAATATATTCCTAAGAAAGCCACTGTTGTGGACTATCAAAATTCCTAACTCCTCAAAATACCTATATTAGATTATGGTAGCCTTGACGTCTCAGATCCATAAGTAGATGGTGTGGGAGAATATATACGTCATTGTTTCCAATCTATGGGTCCAAGCCAATTTTCACTTTGTTTTCTATACCAATTTTCCAAACCAATCAACTTTCTATCAAGGGAAAGGCCATAACCACCACTTTCCATGTTAATGATGCATTCAAAAAGTGTCAAACTAGCTTCTTGACTCATTCTTCTATGGATTTAGAAGAAATATACTTATATTATTTGATGATCCGTGCCTAGATTCTAGATCCTTATATTAGTTTCCATACAATTTTGGTTTCAAGGGCCTTTGAGAAAAGGAATATGTTCTTAACACCCCATTCACCTTGATATTTTGGTACCACAAGTTTTTTCTAGGAGGCTAGAACCATCCCTTTCTCTCCTACATCCCCAAACCAGATGAGCCTGAAGATTAATTGTCTATTTTTTTCTAAGACTCCTTTCATAATCCATGCCAATGACATCCAATAGACATGGATGGCTTTTGGGACCAATTTGACATGAACCAATCGACCTCCTTTGGAGAGCCATCAATTGCATCATGTGTTGAGTTTTTTCTCTACCTTGGCTATTAGCCACTACTAGTCAGTTTTTTTATACAAATTTTCTTTCAAATGAAAGCCTGAGTATTTCTTTCCCTCATATGTTGCTAGTACCTGAGAAGGAAATACTTGGGAACACAAATCATTTTCATTCTTTGAGAGTCACTAGTAGGATATTGTTGACTTGTCGTTGTTAAGCTTCATACTTATTGATTCACAACAAACATTGATGATATCTCTAATATTTTCTAGCATCCTTCTAGTTCCTTCATAGAATTTAAAAATTCCATCAACGAAGAGTAAATAGGTGACATAGCAGGAAGTGCCAACATTTATACCCTTAATGTTTCCATTTCTGGTGTCCTCCTTAATAGATCTACTGGGACCTTTTGAAACAATGAGGAACAACACATGGGAGAGACAATAAATTTGTTTGATCCCTTTTTCAGACTTAAAAAATGGATAAGCAACATCATTGATCATAATTTCAAAATAAACTAAGATAATGAAAATCATTACTTAAGTAATAGAGCCATGATATAAACCAAGTTGAATAAGGATGAGTCTAATGAAAAGCCAACTCACCCTATCAAATTATCTAGAAAGGTCCACCTTTAGTGTTATGGATTTTGGGTTCCTAGACTTGATTGTGTGGATACTCTCCTATGCTATCCTCACTACCTTGTGAATTTTCCTCCCTTCCAAAAATCCAAATTACTCTAGAGAGATCCGATGAGAGAGGATTCCTTTCATCCTCTTGGGTATTGTTTTGGAGATAATTTTGTAAATGAAATTACAGAGATAAATCGGTCTAAAGATATCAAGGTGAGTGAGACTATATGTCTTTTGGATTAGGGATAAGAAGAAAGTGTTAAAATATGGTAAAACTTTTCCAGTGATTTTAGAGACCTCAACCACTTATTGAAGGTCCTCTCTGATGGAATAAAAATACTTTAGGAAGAATTCTATTGAGAGACTGTCTGGACCTAGGATTATTTCCTTTTGGAAGCTACATGGAGGTCATAGAAAAACCTATTTCCTAACTTCATCCAATAATTCTTGGTTATCTTTCATATTAACGAAGCTTGGAAAGGAGTTAGCCAGTCTAATGACTACTACTATGGTTTTTTTGGATTATTCTTTTAAAACAGACTAAAAATAGGTCCCTCCTTCAATAACCATTTCAAATAAACTGGTAGCCATGGATCCATCCTCTCTCTATATATTTTAGAATAAATTAATGTTTTTATTCGTATTTGCATACATGTTGAAAAATTTAGCATTTCATCCCTTTCTTGCAACCAGATAGCTCTTCTCTTAATTATCCATTCTTTCTCCCTATCAAGTAAGATATACTATTCATTTGTCTTCTAGGAGTTTAATTTCCTCCTTTTGATTCTATGTAAGGAAAACAAATCCCTCTTTGTTATAGTAGGATTCTAAATTTTCTTCAACTTATCTTAGGGTCCTATCATCCTTTTTTTTTTTTCTTAATATACAAATTAATTTAAATATTCTTTACCCCTTTTAGGTTTTGTATAAATTGAGTGGGGGTTGATTCATCAAGAGAATATTCAAAGTTCGTCCAAGCATATTTTAGTTTATCTAGGAAATCTTCATCCTTTAACCATTTAAGATTTAGTTGGAGGGGACCCAGAGGTTTGTCTTATGCTAGGACCACCTCCAAGAGAAAAATATTGTGGTTAGAGTCACCTCATAAGGAAACCCATTAAAAAAGTATTACAAATTCATCTAGAAAATAATTTGATATTAAGAACCGATCCGATATTTTTTTTATTCAAGGTTCCCATATCCTCTTGTTTCTCTAGGTTGGGGTTAATTTAGCAGGATCTATGTCAAGGAGACTTGGTATTTCCAATTTATTTATGAATAATTTTGAGAGTTTATCCACCTAAGTTACTATTCACAAAACCTTGGAAGCTCCTAGAGTTAAATTAACTTCTCCACCAATGATCACTAGACGTTGTCTAGTCTAGTCCCTAGTAGAAAACTAATCCCAATATTCCAACCTTTTAGAATAAGGCCCATAAATGTTTATACAAGTGATGTTTTTTCCTATGTCCATGGAGAAAAGGTTAGTAATCAACCTTGATAAAAAAAATACTAAGAGTTAGTTAGGGTAAATGATCATTTTTTCCATCCTATGTTATTCTCCCCTAGACCTTCCTAAAGCATCAATAAAGAAAAAATACCAAACCTTTAAAATTCTTGTCAAGTCATTAATAACCTTTTCACCATTTTTTATAATATCTTGAAAGAATATGATAGATGGGTTGTTAACTTAAATTAATATCTTAAGGAACCTTTTTTAAGGAATTGGATAATACTTTATATTTTAGGGTTCGAAGAATCATTTGGGAAAATTCTTGTGGAAATTTTCTCTAAGGGATCCAATTAAGGACACATGTTTTCCAATTTTGACTTATGAGTTATCATTCTTGTATGCCACGTACATGAGGGATATTCAACATATTTAGGAGGGTTTGGAGTCATTTTTTTCTAGGTTCCATAACAATATTACTATTCCTCTAGCAAAAATATGGGATCCTTTGGATCTAGACTTTAGATTGTATTTAAAAGTATCAAAGGTTTGAGGGACATTGTGGTTATCTTTATCAAGTGAAAGACCAAGAGATTTCTTTGAGGTTTTAGTAGACCAACATGGTTTCCATCCAAAAAAATCCATGGGAATAAGGTTGGCGGCCATGGCTCCTTTTATTATATATAATCTTGGAGGGAAGTCACTGAGTTGTTCACATTTCGTTTCTTTTAACCCTACCTCCAAAGGCTAGAAGAACAAATTGTCATTCTTTGGATAGTAGAAGAAAGGGGAGAGATTTTCTTACCCAATTAAATATTGCAATCATATTGATTCTCTAGTGGGATCTCCAAGTTTTACACTTTGGCATTTGAAGGTAATTCCAATAGAGACTTTTCCTTTGGAAGGATTTCAAGGAGAGCCTTTGGAAGAGCCACATTTCAAGGAATCGAAGGGATAATATTTTTCTCCTAAGGATCCTTTCAATCCTAGACCTTATTCTTCTAGGGAAGAGAAAATTACTTTTCCAAATTCCCATCTACATGAAATCGTCCACCTTTGAAAGGGATTCCCTCATAGTATAAGGGTTGATAGTAGATGGATGACCCTTTTATTATAATAATGGAGTTTTCTAGACCCTTTGTCAGGTCCATTACAAAAAAAATTCTATTCATTTCCATATTTCTTATGTCTCTGTAAGAGTTATCATATTTGATGAATATCCACAGTGAATTACCAATTTTACTGAATGTTTTATCTGACCATAGAATCACATGTAGACCTGATAGCCTAACCTAGATCATATAGTAATCCATATGGGTTGAATTGATATCAAATTAGAGATACCCCTTCTTAATAAAGAGCAATTGTGAGCCCCAATTCTGTATTTCATGAATAATTTTATTAGCATCCACCTTCAACCTAAGGATTTGAATCATCCAACCTTTGACTAGTACCATGTAGTGAGGGGAGTAACTAAGTACCATAGAAAAGGTCTCTTTCATATATATTTTTAAGGATTCTCCATTCATATGTTTTCTTAGGAAGTGTACCATAATGGATAAGTCCTTGATATCCATAAATTCATTCTCATTTTGATATTATCTCCTAAACATAAGTTTATCACCTATGCCTTTTGTTTAATGCACTTTCAACTCTTCCTAGATTTCCTTGAACAAAAACCCTCCTAGTCAAATGACAAGGGTTTAGAGGTGGGGATTATGCTCATCAAATCACATATGATCATACCTCTGATGAAACCCTTGTCAATCTATCCACCAACAAAAACGTCCTTTCCCAAAGATGAATAGAACACGGATCCTAGAATCAAGGCTAATGGATTGTCCTTCAAAATTATTAATGATTGCAACAAAATATTTGGTGATGAGTATGAAAGATCATCAATATCCATGTGTGGGTAATAAAAACCCTAACATTTCAAATACTACATCCCATACTTTCCAATAATTCCCTGCAATTTGACTTGATATATTAACAAATTCTCTAGTTTCATGGCACATAGTCATAGCGAATTCGAAATATGGTCAGTGGCCTATTAGTTTTCCAACTCACACAAGATTACGATGGTTTCTTCCTCCAATGGGATTACTCTAGGAATGATAATTTTAAGCGAACGAGGTTTTGATATGAGCCCAATATCCATTGGATCAGACTAGAGTTGTTGTCCCTCCAGTGGATCTTCATATAAATCTACAAGTTCATTCTTGATACCACAAAGAAAACCCAAGTCCCGTGAAAACCCTAAAATATTCATACCCATACTTGAAATTCTTCTCTCTTCACCATTTATTTCTATTTGCACATAATATATATTGGATTCAACCCAGTTCTCTGTTTCCTTTTCTCCAAAGTTTTGTATTAGTAGCATCTATTTTGATTGAGGTAGACAATGTACACTAATGGAGTCATGTTGTAACCCAAAAAGTTTGTGTTATTGTGTAGAAAATATTCCAAATTCTATATTACCATTACAACCTTGGAAACCTTTATAAGTTTGCAGTAATCACAAAATAAATCCCTTCAAAGCTTGTGGAGTCAAACCTCTATTACCCTTAACATAAACAATATTATGCCTTCATCCAAAATGTGTGCAAATTGCGGAATGAGATACCAATGATTGCCACTCCCCTCCTAAACCCAACCCTAATTGTGACATCCAAGGGTGATTTATCTAATATTATGCCAATAGAAATCAACATTGAACTATGTCTAATATTGGTTTCATCTACATGTTATATTCATGAAGATATCATCATTTGAGTCTTTTCACACCCTAGGATTTCATTGAGAGGTTTGTTTCATTTTTTGGGGGTTTCATTTAGAGATCAACATTTCATTCCCAAACCTCAAAATCATTGAATTGTATATTCAACACAAGGACCTAGTTTAATCCCTCTCTTTCTCACCCTCCATTTGCATGGAGAGATCTACCATATTTTGGACTATAAACATAAAGAATTTGCAATTTATTTAACACTCAACATAATTTCTATACACAAAAAGGCATTTCGAATAATAGCCAAAACCCTAACCATGATGATCCAAAACACTAACTAGAATAAATAGAGTCACTTCATTATTAAACCAATTTCCCATGAAATTCGCACCAATGATTTCTATTCTCCCTTGAACCTAGCCGTAATTGTGAAATCCAAGGGTGATTTCTCTCAAATCATGGCACCATGTTGGCCCTCTAAACCAACACCCTGTCAATCTACCTTGAAATACAAATTCACCCATAAAATTGCTCACTATCCAGTGTGTTATCTTTATCATATTGATGGATTTGATTTGGAAATGTGTTCTTCCTATAGTATCCATGATTTTGTATGAATCTTCATGTCATTTTTTGGATAGGGTGTGTTATCTTTTATACCATGATTTCATGTTTATCCTTAATGTCATGACTGCTAAGCATAAAATTAAGGAATATTTGTTTTGTTGGTCTCACATGGTGGATATCTATACAAAGTCATTTTTGCT
>ML778784.1:466061-482868 GCA_009831015.1 Picea engelmannii
ATCAAAACATAACTCATAACTTAATATTTATCAAAGAAATCAAGTTGCGCAATTAAAGTGAATGGATATAGTTTGAAGAAACTTTTTGCAACAGTGTGATAAACCAATGGTCAAGTGTTCTTCAGTTAAATCAATAAAAATGATGACAGTCAGATCAACGAAGGAGGTGTTTTCACACTTTCAGTTGTGAAAACTGTAGCGAAACCAAAATGCGATCGTCGCAAAAAATGAAACAAATGTCTAGAAGCACAATGCGATGATGACTTGTCATTTAGAAGACAAGGGGTGTAGGCAGCTTTTTTGGGCAAAATAAAAAATGTAATTGGCTGCCAACACATCCTCAGCTTTTGATGCAGGTCTTATGAAATCCATGTCCTTCCTTCGCGCTGCTAAAGCTCCTGGCACCATCTTCTTTCGTAGCATTTTCTTGCATGCGACCTTGGGCTATGACCATCGGCTCCACTCATGGGAACATCACAATTTTTTGTTTCGGGGTGCCTTCATATCACTTGAATACAATCACTCGATACTTGATATTGTAAAATTGACTGACTCAGATGGACGGCTAGATTTTCTTTGCATTCGATGGCTATGATTTTTCCCTTGGAACTCCACCTTGGACAACTCTATGTGATGGGCTCCAACCTTTCCTCCTGGATCCTCTTTCCATGTGACCTCAGGCTGTGATCATGACCCAAACCTTGGGCACCTTGTGATTTCACATATTTTCTGCCACATGCCCCTTGTGGTTGGGACGAGCTAGATCCATTTTCCTCTGATTCCTTCCAAAAATCCCGAAAGTCACTTCCCTGAACCATCAGATCATCAGTCCACGACTTTCCTCGATCCAACAACTGTGATCATTTTTGCGACTTCATACCTCGCAAGTTATAACAACTCTTTCCTATACACCTTCTGAATTTTGAGTCTGCGAAATCGTTGATCTTGTGCCACATGTCCCTCTGAATCAGATGGTCTGGATCAATTCAAGGATTCGTGTTTCATGGGTCCTCATAACTCTGCCCTTTTACTTTCCCAACTCGTGAAACCATGAAATGATGATCTTTATCCATGTGTCCTTCCCAATACCAATGTCTAGGATTGACCTCGCGACTTCGGACCTTTGTCTGATGTTAAAATTCATGCAACTTTATGATCTTGAACACCTGAAGGCCACAAATATGAACTTCGAATGGAAACCCCTCAGATGAAAACAAAACTTGGTCGTTCACTTGATTTGAGTCCATATTAGGTATCTCTAAGTGTTGCACTTTGTGCTCATGGATGCAGCCTACATAAAATAAAACTTGGATGACTGGCTAAGGGTTGGGAAAGACAAAAGGATTAGTGACAAAGGTAAAATAGATGAGTGCCAAATAAGAAAGGAGCAAAAAAAAATGAATTTTTCGGATGAAGGGAAAATTTAAAGACATGGTCTGAGAAAAGAGAAAAACAGGGCAAGGACATAGACTCGGGTAAAGACCACAAACCCAAAGGACTCTGACAAGTTCATGTGACAACATTTGGCTCCACAGGGGATTGCATGTTCCCTGCGAGATACCAAGAATGCACAACTTCAATGCCTTAGCTATTGGGTCATAGAGTCTCTTATTAAAATAAAATGTAAAAGTAAAAACACAAAGGGGGTGGTATTTACAATGGTGGGACGTCGGTCATGGCCTAAACAAAAAAGTTCTAGTGAAAATTCCCATTGATAGGGCCACCCAAAACCTCGAAATCCTCCAAGTTCTACAATTCATAAGTATTGTTCGAAAAAACCTTAGAAATTTTGAAGGGGCCAATCCACAAGGCTTCAAATTTACCATATCTTCCCTTGTCTTACTTGGGTGCATCCCATTTGAGCACCAGATCCCCTAGTTGGAAATTTTCCTTTCTTATGCCCTTGTCAAAAGCTCATTTTATTTTCTATTGATGGTCTTGTGATTTATCAAGAAACTTCTCCCTGGTCTGCTGCACTTCTACCAGTTGCAGTATCCTCCTGACCATGTCATCAGGTTCTCCTTGGTAGTCATGGAGGAACTTCTCTACAAGAAAATCAAGATGAGCAGGAAATATTGCCTCAACGCCATACACTAGATGGAAAGGAGAAGTGCCCAGGGATCTTTTTATGGTAACTCTGTTAGCCCACAATGCGAACTTCATCTTTGAATCCCTGGCTTTCTTGTTGTCTTCTAACAATCTTTTGATGATATTTATGAGGCTCTTGTTAGAAGACTTTACTAAACCATTTCCATGAGGGTAGTAGGGAGTAGAGTGGGATAGAGAGATCCTATACTCCTCACATAAATTAATTAATGGATCAGCCCTAAAAGAGGCATCGTTGTCTGTGAAAATCCTGCTTGGGCAGCCAAATTTGGATATGATGTATTTAAGGAAATTTATGATCACCTTGTGGGAGACACTCCTTGTAGGTATGGCTTCTATCCATGTGGTAAAATAATAAGTGGAGGTTAAAATCCACCTGTGCTGGCCACTCAAGGAAGGGTGGATATCTCTAATGAAATCGAGGCCCCACTACTAAAAAGGTCCAGAAACCGCTATGGGTTTCAAAGGAAAATATTTGAGCTACTTCTTTCCAACAAACTTTTGACACTTGTTCTAGTCTCTAATCTTTGAAAAAGAACCAGTAAAAGGGTTGGGCCAGAAATTCCCAGCTCTGAGGATCTTATATAATGTGGTCCTCCAAAAATGATGCCCCCCACATGAGTTGTCATGAAAATACAACATAGCTCTTTGGGCTTCTTGTGGGTCTAGAAACCTCAATAGGACTCCCAAAGGATCCTTCGAGTATAAAATTTAATTGATGATACAACACTTGATTTCTTTGAGTTTCAAAGCTCTCACCTTGTTTTTACCTAAACCATCAGGGGGACTCAACTTTTGCAGAAAGTATATGATGTCTTTATACCAGGGACATCCCGCTAAGTTTTGGCTGAGATGAGGGTCTTCACCAACAATCTCAGCATGTTGATCTTCTGAGTCTATATTCATGAAATTAACCCCCAATGCCTCGCAATTTGATTCAGCCAGTAACCTGGCCAAACCTTGGCCTTTCAACAAGTTGGTGGGTTTGATTTCCAGGTCAAGCTCAAGAATATTGGTGATCAACTTGCTTCTTTTTCCATCTATATCGGGCTGGATTAGTATCTCCTTTAATGAAGCTGAGGGAACATGTGAAATAATTATCAATTGTAGAATATAGATTTTGAAAGTATTGAGGGATTTCACTGAAGCATAAGCCTGCTTTTCCATGATATCATATCTCTTTTCTGCATCTCTCAGTGCTCTGCTAAAAAAAGAAATAGGTTGTTCCAGCCCATCTGAATTTTTCTATAGCAAAACAACAACCAATGTATCTAATGAAGCGAAGGAAAATATTAGAAATTCCTTGGAATAGTCTAGGCTGATGAGCACAGGTGCTTCAGTCAAATTCCTCTTGATTTGGTGGAAAGAATTTCTAGACTCAGTAGTCCATTTCACTTCATTCCCCTTTTTTAGCATGGTTTTAATGTAGTTAACCAGCTCAACAAAATTGGAAATGATTCTCCTCAGAAAATTGATTTTACCCAAGAAAGACTGAAACTCTTTCCTTGTTCTAGGAAAAGTCAAGGACTAGATGGCCTCTACTCAGTTTGGATCAATTTTCACCCCTTCAACTAACACAATATGCCCTAACAATTTTCCCTCTTTAATGACAAATAAATATTTCTTAGGATTGAGCGAAAGGCTAAACCTTTGACACTTCAAGAAGACTTTCCTCAGATGATAACAATGTTCTCTATCAGACCTGGAGAAAATGGTAATTCCATCCAGATAAATGACTACAAATTTTTCCTTCTCCCCAATGAAGGCGATGTCCATGGCTCGTTGTAAGGTTGCTCCTACATTCATAAACCCAGAGGGAAGTTTAGCATACATGAATGCATTCCTAAATATAGAGAGAATAAAACTTTCACAACTCTAAAATTCCCAGAGAAACCATCGATCATAGACATCCTGGATGAACCCATCAGTCACTACAAGATGTGCTCCATTTTCAACAAAGGGTAGTTATATTTCTTGGAGCTCTGGTTCAAATTCCTAAAATCAACACACAACCTGATTTCCCCATTCTTCTTCCTTACAGGCACTAAATTGGCTACCCACTTCAAAAATATCAAAGGAATGATGATCTGTGCATCCAATAACTTCATAACCTCCTTTTCCATAATCGACACAAGCACGGGATTTATCTGTCTAAGATTCTTCTTGAAAGGTTTGGCATCCTCTTTAAAAGGGATTTTGTGTTCAATGATGCTGGTGTCATATGTTCTCAAATCCTCGTATGTCCAAGAAAAAACATCAGCGAACTCCTTCAAGAGTCTGGCATACTCAACCCTTTGTTCTTTTGACAAACTACTAGACAATTTGACCCATTTGGGATCCTCCTTAGTTCCTAGATTGCATTCAGTCATACCAACCTCTTCAGTTGATCCTTCAATATTTACAACAACATCATTTATGTCAAAAAATCTCTCCAAAGGGACTATCCCCTTTGGAATATGGTTTCTAGGAAAATGAACAATATGATGGTTGGAAATCTTATTCATAAAAGCATCAGCATGAGGGATTTCTTCAGAATCCTAATCCTGATCAATATGCATATCATAAAATTCATCCACATTCTCAAGGAACTTCTTAATATCAATATCATCCTCGAAGTCCTTCCAATGTTTGACATTGTCGGGGATAGAGGGCTTGTATTTTATCTCCACCTCATACTTGAGTTTCGGGGGAAAAGGGACTTTAAAATTACTTCCTGAAACCGCCAAGGAATCTTCCACAGAGTTATTCTCCCTTGGAACAAATGAAATATTAAAATCCAGTAAGACATTGTCAATCATATCCCATACTTCATTTCTGTAGGCCCTTAACCTCGGGTGCTTAGCCTAATATAGATTTCTAACTTGATGCAAAATCAACTTAGCGTCTTCAAACACTACTAGATCCTCAATTTTCATGTCTTTGGCAGCTCTCAAACCCAACACAAGAGCTTCATATTATGCCAAGTTGTTTTTTGTTTCAAATTCCAACTTGCAGGACAGAGATATGATATCTTGGGTGGGGGAAATAAAAACTACTCCATCACTAACACTTTCCTTAGAATAGGCTCCATCAAAAAAAAATTCCACACAGAGGTCTTGGGGGGAGGCTCTTTGCAAAAGGTAATAGGCTACTTTATAATTTCAATAGGAGGCTGAGGAACATGAGAGAGCTACAAAATACTGGTTTTTAAATCTGTATCAATTGAGAAAATGGGGTGGTTGACAGGATTGGCTTCATCACTGATAATGTAGGCAAGTTGTGCTTTTCTATAAAGTCTCCTTTGTTCACCCCCGAATACAGGAATGGTGGCATTTGAAAGGTCCATCTGCAAGGTTCCCCCCATTCTATTTATACAATATCTAGATAGGAGCATCCTGAACTTAGGGGGAACATCAACCACTACAATACCCATGAATAAACTCTTGATTGGTAGCTGGAACAACGACACAGCCAGGTCTTTGATAACCTCAAGGAACTTCACCTTTCTGGAGTCAAAAGAATACAGGTCATGATAGGTTTTTGTAACCTCCAACCTGAGATCTTCCATGAAAATATTAGGCATGATATTGTGAGAAGCCCATGAATCCATTAAGTAGTTGTGCAACAGTTTATCATGAATATTCAGTGATGTATAGAAAGGATGGGAGGAATCATCTCTATCCTCTACCAAAGGTCCTAGTATGATAGTTGGATTTTCATCTTGGAGGTTAACCGAGTCTGTGGAGGGAAGTGTAGGCTCGGGCATAATTTTTTTTGACAAGAACCTTTTGAAATCCTCATTCTTGACTAACTCTAAGATAGGTATGGGGATTCTAATCTTTTGAATCTCATGCTCAAGACTAAAATAGGAGGGGGGATTTACAATCTCCTTCACCTCTAGGATAGGACCTTTGACCATGGATGGGGGACTATGTTATTTCCTCTCTTTGTTTTTTTCTTCCATATCTTTAGCAGGCTTCTTGGCTCTGGCAGGACGTTCAGGAATGTCAAGCTTTATTTATTTCTTCTTGGATCTGAGGTTATATCTATTCAGATTGCTGCTGGTCTTTTCTCCTTCTCTGAGCTCATTCATTTGATCACTCATAAGGGCCTCTTCATATGCATACTAAGTTAAATGAGGGGACGAAGATGTATCTCTAAGGAAATGGATCTCAGGATCAATATCTTCTTCATATTCATCTCCATCAGTAACCAAGTTATTATGGAGAGGAGTTTGGATTTTCTGATCATCTCTGTCCCTGTTTCTCTGATCTCTTTGGATCATTTGGGGGGAATTAGTTGGTCTTTTGAAACTACCCCTATTCTCAATATTTTGGGAATTTCTATAGCCTTTTCTTTCCTTCTAATTCGATCTTTTCCATTCTATATGAAAGTGATTTTAGGAGCTTAGTGACTTTATCCATTTGAGGGGGGGAAGCAGAAGAACTAGAAGTGAGAGTTTTAGACCTACCTCTCCCTCTGTCTCTATTAGTTTTACACTTAAGTTTTCCAGCTACCAATATATTGAATTCTACTTCAAGGGCCGCATATTGCATATGAGCCAAGGAGGTAGCTCTTCTTTCTCTCAATAGGAGGCAAAAATCAAGGCTGAAAGAACTAGCAGAAGTCATCTTGGCAGAGGTTTCTAAAGGTTTTAATTCAACGAGAATCCTTTTATACATCTTATTAAATCTCTTCGAGAAGTCTGAAATAGATTCCCCCTCTTCTCTCTTGAGTGCCCCAAATTCTATAATATAATAAAGAAGATATTTTTTATTCCCCCATTGTCTTAAGAAGGAATCATATAGAGTAGCAATCCCGTCAATAGATATAGGAGGAAAGTCCTTAAACCAGTCCCTAACATCCCTGTCAAGGCTTTGTACAAAAACTTTCATCCACAAATCTTCATTTTCGATGGCCTCAATCTCTGAAAATCTATAAAAGGATGCCAAGTGCTCTTCTGCAGTCACGTCTCCCTCCCTTGTGAAATCGGGCATGTAATTAAGATAGTCTATGTCTGAGAGAGCATTCATAGGTTGAGGTAAAACAAGAGGGGCGTATCTAGCAGTCAATATCTCAGCCATCATGTTCCTAGGAGGATTAACACTTGCCATTTGGATGTGAATTGGAGGAGAACCAGGAAGAGATGGAGCTCGGATAGGCGAGACTAGGGTTATGCTTCTGGGAGAAAAAGGAAAATGTTGAGCGTTAGGAGATAAAGGTGAGTGGCAATAGGTAACGAAGGTTTCCCCTTATGTAACTACAAAAAATATAATAGGAGGAGGAGTAGTGAAGTTTGGAGTAGGAAGGCCTTCTAAGGTCAAATCTCTCTCCTTCCACTTCACAAATTCGGGGGAAAAAGTGGTGTCAAAGATTTTTCCTTGTAATCCAAGGCTAGGAGGGGAGAAATCAACAGAAAAACTCTCAAAATTTAAAATCCTTGAAACTCCAACAACTGGTAGAAAAGGAGAAATAGAAGCAGTTAATGGAGTTTTTAAAGAAGGATAATGTAAATTACCAGAATCGCCTAGTACAACAATTGATATACCTTCTTGAGAGGTCTTTCATTTTCTAATAATTTTATCTGGGTCAACATCAGTTGTTGCTAGAGGTAGCTGTAGAGTAGACCTCGTGTGTCTTCTTTTAGGGGCCACAACTGAAACAATGGAGTCAAGACAATGGATTCTTCTTAGTGGATTCTCTAGGTGAAAGCGCAATCTTCAAAGGTTCTGATGTATGATGCACCTTTAGAATCAAAAGTTTGTTTTCTTTCTACCTAGGGAAAATCTTCAATTCATCCCTGGCAAGGATGCCGAGAATGTTATCACTGATAGTCACCCTCAAATTGAAGGAGGATGAGCCCAATGCCCATCAAAGTTTTTGGTGGATGTTTAGTTTTAAATGAGTGGAGGTCAATGAACAAAACTCAATATATGAATGATGTTCAACATAGAACTGGACTATAAATGCATAGGGAAGTGAGGGCCATAACTAACTTCAGTCATTGAATTGAGTTTAAGTGTGAGTAGAGGGAAGACTTAGTAATAAAGGTGGACAAGACTGCTATGGGTAACAAGCCTTCAAGTAGCTTGGATAAGAAAAACTTAGACTCAATATCACTCTTAATATCAAGCTTCAAACACTGAAATATGTCCAAACAACACAGTCATAACAATACCATGATCAAACCTACATCACCATGCAGCTACAACAACTCGACTAGATCCTCCATGCCCGAGCCATTCAATGTAAGAGGGGAAAAAGATAACAAGGGAGCCGACTAAAATTGGTCATGATACCACTGTAATCAAACCTACATTACAACAACATAACAACCCTCGACTGGATCCTCCTTGCTCGAGTGTTTTAGCATATTTTTTTACAAAGAGATGAAAAGAGACTGACTTCTATTAATCTGAAAGTCTCAAATCTTATACATAAACAGAGAACAATTCTGGCATAAAAAAAATTACAAAATAGGGAGCTCCGCTCAACTAGTTGACAACCCTAACAAAATATCTAAAATATCTATTTATACTCAAAACAATTCACCACTACTAGGAGCATGATTGGACCCCTGCATTCAAGGATTTTCGTCAATGTCTTCTCTGTTAGACTGTGCAGGCATTTGTTTTTCAGACATGAGCTCAGATAAGCATGGGTTTTGTAGGAAAAACTACTCGCATGAGTACCACGGGATGACTGTTCAGTGCCCATGGTAGGACCTTCCATACCTTCCATTTATGGAGTGAGATGAGGTTTCAACCACCACTCCTTTTTCCATTAATTATGTTCATTAGGATCAGGACGAGGCTTAATTCCTAGGGATCTACCATGTGCTTCTAGTGGCCCTTCGAGTCAACCTAGCTCCTTGAAAACATGATAGTCTCATTCTTTAACTCACCCAGGCATCCTTGAATTTTTATGTAGGTATCATGAAATCCACGTCCTTCCTTCGTGCTCCCTAAGATCCTTGCGCCAACTTATTTCACTGCATTTTCCTGCATGCGACCTTGGGCTATGATCATAGGCCCGACTCTTGGGCGCATCGCCATTTCACATTTCGAGGTGCCTTCATATCACTTGACTACAATTTTTCGATACCTGATATTGTGAAATCGACTGACTCAGATGGATGACTGGATATGCTTTGCATCCAACGACTATGATTTTTCCCTTGGAACTCTACCTTGGCCATCTCTATGCTATGGATGTTGACCTTTCCTACTAGATCCTCTTTCCATGTGATCTCAGGCTATGACCACAGACCAAACCTTGGGCACTTCATTATTTTTTATATCTTCTACCACATGCCCCTTCTGGTTGGGACGACCCATATCCATTTTCCTTTGACACCTTCCAAAACTCCTGAAAGTCGCTTCTGTGAACCATCAGATCGACAGTCCATGGCTTTCCTTGATACAATGACTACGATATTTTTCATGACTTCGGACCTCATGAGTTCTAACAACTCTTGTCTCTACACCTTCCGAATTCTGAGTCTGCAAAATCATTGATCTTGCACCACACGTCCCTCTGAATCAGATGTTCTAGATCAAGTCATGAATTCACATTTCGCGAGTCCTCATAACTATGCCCTCTAAATTTTCGAGCTCCTAAAACTGTGAAATGATGATATTTAGCCACTTTTCCTTCCCAACACTAATGACTAGGATTGACCTCGTGACTTCATAACTCTGTCTGACATTAAAATTCATGCAGCTTTATGATCCCAAACGCATGAAGGCCACAAATATGAACTTTTAATGGAAACTCCTCTGATGAAAACTAAACTTTCTCACTTGCTTGATTTGATTCCATATTAGGTCACTCTACGTGTTTCACTCTGTGCTCATGGCTACGGCCTGCATAAAATAAAAACTTGGATGACTGGATAAGGGTTCGGGAAGACAGAAGGATCAGTGATAGAGGTAAAGGAGATGAATACCAAATCTGAAAGGAGCAAACAAAAATGAATTTGTCAACTGGAGGGAAAATTCAAAGACATGGCCTGCGAAAAGATAAAAATAGGGCAAGGAAATAGACTCGGGTAAAGACAAAAAACCCATAGGACTCTGACAAGTTAATGTGATAACACATTCCTATTTATTTATAATTTTACAAGCCCTTACAATAAGGCCTAAACATGGGAAAATCCCATGGGCTGACATCCCATAAACCCATTACAAAACCGTAGAGGACACTTTACTGGGTCCACATAACCCTAAAAAATGGGTGAGATCCGTGATCTCAACTCTACCTGGGCACTCCTTTTTCGACCAATGTGTCAAATTCGAAAAGTGGTCCAAATTTAACCACAATTTCCTCAAAACTTGGTCGAGGGTCAACAGGGTGAATTAGTATGAGAAATTTTTACCACTTTCAACCACAATATATAATCTTCAACTTTATCAACAATATATCATTTATGATTTCATTCAATATATCATGAGCATGTAACCAAAATAAGTACCATTCAAAAATATCCCATCAAATACAAAGTACACAAGAATTTACATGGAATCCCAAACGAGAGAAAACCACAGAATGATTTATTATATATAAAATCATGAATACATTCATAGGAAGCACCAAATTCCAAATTATCCAACACCAACAACCCCTTGATTTACAAGAACCAACCTGAAGGAAGCACCAACTCCCTGATTTCTCCAACACCAACTATAAGGAGGATACAACCCCATGATTTAAAAGCACCAACTCCCCGAGTTCGTCGGAACCAACCGGAAGGAGGATACAACCCCCTTTCCTTGCCTTGTCTTGTCTCCCTGAAATATAAGTGTACACTCAGTGTCATTACCATTGATCAACCTATAGATGCCACTATGATAGATACGTCAATCAACCTATCACTATCACATCAAACAAATTATTATTATCATTGTCACATCAATCAACTTGTCACTGATGATCAACCAGTCATCCAACCTGTCATTGTCCCTGTGACTGTCACTATCACTATCTCTCACATACCATCATCAACCAAATTTAACCAGATCCACTCATATAGATACCAAAACCATCACCACATGATCCAGATGGATGTCGGTGGTCTCCCACCTATTCCAACTAGTTCACTTTGGCATTTTTCCACTTTGGTAGTTTTTTCCTAGTTTTTGGGTCCCTGACTTTCAGAGCTCTTTTGAGGCCCTAAACAATGTTTTTAGGGATCTCCATAGTAAAAATGTAGACGAAGTTATAGTGTAATGAAAACATGTGTATTCCTCATATATACCTTTCCAATGGGCTATTGTGTGCCTGGAACAAAGATCATATGAAAAATTTATGACCCCAAGAAGTTGATGTGCTAGCTTACCCCAATAGGGCCCACATGACTTTTGGCGCTTCATCCCCTAGGGTTAGGTTTTTGGATGTCTAGGGTTTTGGAATTCATGATTATGGAAAAAATGAATTCATATAATCATTGTAATAATATTCTTACGAATGAGCGTAGTCGTCACATCTCTTTAGAGATAAGACCACCATTCCAGTAAGCTTGTTTTTCGTTACATTTTATAGTTTCAGCTTATTTCCTTATTGAATAGAAACCAATTTTACTGTATCTTTGTTATTCTGTGTTAATCATATTTTAATAACCTATATTCATTTGATTATGCTCATAAAATATGGTTCAGTGGTATCAGAGTGGTCTGGTCCTTGTTGTTCTTAATGCATGTCCCCAACGGCGTCAGGGTACAAAGAATTGGGTCTTGAGCTTATTTCTCTTGAGGACTAAATCTCTCACATGCCCATGTGACCTCTCATGGAGGGATAAAATAAAGATGATAGGATAGGATATCCTTTCAAAATGTTTCTTGAGGAATCCCTCATGCAATAGAGGAATGAGATGATGGATAGTTTTTCCCAAATCCTTCGACAATTATTGACAAGTGAGACATCTTCCTCGAGAAGAGGCGCTGCCCCCTTCAAGGTAAAAATAAAATTTAATATTCCTATATTTCAAGGTCTGATAGATGTAGATGTTGTAGATAAATGGTTGAATCTACCAGAAGGGTATTTTTAAGTCCATAACTTTTTGAATAGAGAAAATATTATTTTTGCGCTCCTCAAATTCGTTCCCCATGTCAAATATTGGTGGGAAGCTTTCTGTGGGCAAAAGGAAATAGAGGAACCCTCATTATTTATAGTTGCAATCACCTGGGAATCCTCCAAGGATGATATTAAGGAACAATACTACCCTGTCGAAAGTTATGACATCTTGTATACAAAATAGACCACACTGTGACAAGAAAGAGACCAGGTAGTGCCAGAGTTCACAAATACCTTCCATACCTTGCACACCAATATGGGTATCAATGATTCATAGAAACATCTAGTGCTCAAGTATTTCGGTGCTCTACATAGATACATCCAGACCAAAATGTAATTTATGGATATCTTGTCCTTGGGTGTGACCTATCGATATGCTGTCAAAATTGAGCAGAAGATCAAACAAAAGGTGTGGCAATTTGGGCCTGGGAACCCCTCAAAACAAAATCCATGAAAGGGTGGCCCCAAACTGTAGAACAAATGACATAAAAAATATTGACAATATCAGGACAACCAATCCAATCCATAAGAAAAGAAGGACACTGGAAAGACAAAGAAAGATACTGAGAAGTGGTGTGACTTCCGTAAGAGCCCTTGGCATAACAATGTTGATTTCTTCTCAAAGATCTCACTGGTGGCTGAAGTGAAAGCCTCTAAATCAGATGTGGGTTCCAACTCTGAGTCAAAACTAAAAATGGGCATATGGATCATTGCCATGGAACCCAGTGCCACTGTTGCTACCACTAAGATCCAACTTGGTGAACAAGACGAGCCAGAAGAAGCTGAGCACCTTTTCCATTCACAGATGTGGGTAAAAGGTACCCCACTACACTTCATCATTGATAGTGGTACCCAGAAGAACCTCATATAAGCAGAGGTCATCAAGAAGCTATCCCTACCGACAATGTCGCACGTGAAACCCTACAAAATTGGATGGCTCTTCCAAGGAAGCAATCTCTATGTTAGCCAATAGTGCTGACTATCGTAATGGGAGAGTCTAACTTCACCACCTCTAGCCCAATGGGCGAGTCTAACTTCACTCCATGTTAGTAAACAAGGAGATCAAGAGTTATATCCAAGAACTTCTCCACAAGGGGCACATCCATCTCAACTCATTGCCTTGTGGGAGCCCAATCATACTGGTGTAGAAGAAATACGGGACCTAACGACTCTGCATTGATTACCGAGCCCTGAATAAAATCATAGTCTGAAACAGGTACCCGATTCCCCGAATCGACAACCTCCTTGATCATCTCACAGGGGCCAAATACTTTAATAAGATTGATCTGAAGTATATCTAATGCTAGGTCCAAATAAAACAAACAGATGTATGGAAGACCACATTCAAGTCAAAATAAGTTCTTTCTGAATGGTTGGTCATGCCCTTTGGTTTAAAAAAATCTCCAATAACTTTCATGAGGATGATGGACAATATTCTGTGACCTTTCACCAATACTTTTGTAGTGGTGTATCTATTGGTTGTGGAGCCTGATTTTCCTCCTGATTCAAAGGTCCTTTCTTTCAGCCGTGTTTATACCCCAAGAATTATTTACATCCCAGAAGTATGTACAATCTTCCACGCAGGGGAGTAAATAGAGGGGATACCCCCTTTGCGGGGTTCGGGGGGGCTATCCCCTCGTCTAGGGGGCCTGGGGGATAGCGAGGGTATGTTAGGTTTTTTTTTTCCCTAGAAGGAAACCCTCTTTTATTAGGGAAATGTATTGCAACTATGGTTGATTATGAATATTGTATTCTGAGAGAGGATACTGTGAGAAAATAAGAGAAATTTATAGTGGGTTTTGTTGTAGATTATATCCCTTCATTTGTTGGATAATAATAAAGGAAGGACCTGGAAATTTCTCTAGTGGACGTAGCCCACACTGGATGAACCACGTAAATCTGTGTCTCTCTTGTATTATGTATCTTCTATGTTTTGTTTCCACATTTGTTTTATTTTATTGCTCTGTGGTCCCATTTTTCTAACAGTATCTGGATGACATCCTCATCTACAACAAGACTTGGGTGAAGGACTTGCAGCATATTCAACAGGTTCTGCACACCTTGCGGCAGTACAAGCTATATGCAAACTTGGAAAAATGCACCTTCGACATGGACATGGTCCATTACCTAGGATACATCGTTGATCAACATGGTGTACATGTGGATCTAGCCAAGATCCAGGTCATATGTGATTGGTTATCCCCAACCACACTCATTGATATTCAAAGCTTCTTGGGACTTGCCAATTTCTATCATAGGTTCGTGTTAGGATTCTCTGATATCGCATGGGCCCTTAGCCAAGTAACCAGGGGTGGTGGTAAGGAAAACATTTTGTGGGGCCTGTCCCAACAATAAGCCTTCGATGATTTGAAGAAACACTTATTCTTATCCCCATTACTTTCATTATCGGACCTGCACCATCCCTTTGAGATCAATACAAATGCTTCAGACTAGGATGTGGGTGTCGTTCTCACTCAACATGGCCACCCCATGTTATATGATAGTGAGACACTATCATATGTTATTCGTAAGTACCCTACTTACGAAAAATAAATGTACTCCATTGTGAAAGCTTGATGCTAGTGGAGACATTACATTCTTGGGAAGGAGACAATCATCCACACTAATCATAAGACACTACATTTCATGTAGAGCAAAGGAAAACTGAAAAATGACCTCCATCAGAAGTGGTCCACATACTTGCAGCGGTTCCACCTCAACATCAAGTATAAAACATGAAGTACCAACCAAGTTTTTGATTGTCTCAGTCGACCTCCAGTTGTGGAACTCATCATGTTGATAGACTCTTGAGGCTAAGAGACCTCCAGATGGCCCCACCTCTATGAGACATACCCTGACTTCAACACCACTTACCAAATGTTGGGTGCAAAAATAGTTGTTGCTAATTTCCATATTCATGATAGGTTGTTGTGCCATCTGGGTCATCTCTACATTCTATCAAGTGAGTGAGCGAATATTATTTGGGAACCTCACTACAATCGGGTGGCAAGACACTTTGGCATCAAAAATATAGTGGCAGTGCTACAGAAACATTTCTATTGGCCGAAAATTCAACATGATGTGAACAAGTATATCATATCATACACTGCCTGTGCTATTGCCAAAACGACCACTAAGAACCAGGGCTTGTACACCCCTTTGTCGAATCCTAACAAGCCATTGGAATCCATATCAATGGACTACATATTGGGCCTTATGTCCACCAATAGGGGAAATGACTGTGTTTATGTGGTTGTTGATCTCTTTTCCAAGATGGTGATTTTGGTTGCTTGCAGGAAGAGCATCATAGAAGAGGCCACTTCCAAGATATTATTTGAACGAGTATCGGTACATTTTGGGATCCCACAAACTATTGTATCATATTGGAATAGTTGGTTCCTCAACACATTATGGTCGAGCCTCTGTTCATTGCTGGACACCAAGCTCACGAAATCCACTACCTTCCACCCCCAAACATATGGCCAAATTGAGGTCATCAATTGAATGATCGTACATATCCTACGCATGTACAATTCAAAAAACCCTGACACATGGGATGGGAGTCTTCTCTATGTCCATTGTAGCTACAACCAAGCCCTGCATAGCTCAACTGGCAACAACCCCTTTCAGGTGGGGTTGGGATTCTAGCCATTGGGCCCAATGGATGTTGCACTACCCCTAGCGGCCACCTTGGCCAACTCATCCCTTGGTCCACCTGAAGATGACAAAGCCACCGATTTCATTGATCATATCCAGCACATCTTCCAATAGCTTTAGGATATTTTACAAAAGTCCAATGCCAAGTACAAGCAGTGCCATGATCAACACCAAGTGCCACATAAGTTTCAGGTGGGTGACAAAGTTTGGTTGCACTTGCAGAAAGAATGCTTTATAGGGGCCCATTGAAATCTTCAACCACTCCATTATGGTTCATACACCATCACCAAGGTTGTGGGTGACAATTCTTTTGAGCTCAACATTCCCCCTTTCCTTGGCCTACACCCAATATTCAACGTGGCTCTCCTTCGACCATATTTCGCACCATTATTTTATACCTTAGAGATAGGAGAGAAATTGACACCCACAAATATCAACCTTGATTACATGCAACAAGCATCTAGTGATTATATTTTTGACACATAGGTCAAGGGCACTCAACATCAAAGGATCCAACTTTATCGAGTTGTCAAAGCAGGGCAATTCCTATACCAAGGCAAGTGGCTCACCCGGGGCCAGATTCAACAAATATTTCCTCATATGATGGGGGAACTCAATGCAATGGATACCATTTCTTCCTAAGGGGGGAGGATTGATCTAGATGGATTTTGGTGGTCCCACCTATTCCAACTAGTTCATTTTGTCATTTTTCCAGTTTCATAGTTTTTTCCTAGTTTTTGGGTCCCTGACTTCCGGGGCTGTTTTGAGGCCCTAAACAATGTTTTTAGGGCTCACCATAGTTGGACTATACATAGAGTCATATTGTGACATAAATATGTGTATTCCTCAGATATACCTTTCCAACGGGATATCGTGCACCTAAAATGTAGATAGTATGCAAAAGTTACGACCCCAAGAAGTTGATGTACTAGCTTACCCCAACAGGTCCCACATGACTTTTGGCGCTTCATCTCCTAGGGTTAGGTTTTTGGAT
>ML778784.1:496604-507343 GCA_009831015.1 Picea engelmannii
AGAACCACCTCAAAATCAAGGTTCAAAAGTGATACTTGGCCAACATGCCACCCAAAAAGGGAACTTCTACACCAAATAAGTCTCCAGAAAATCCTACTTGGACTCTTGATGAAGGTGAAGAAATGCGTAGGGACATAAATGAATTACAAAATAAGATGGATTCAATGGAAGCTAAGTTGGATACTAAGATGGATTCAATGGAAGCTAAGTTGGATACTGTTGGCAACCAATTCAATTTTTTCTATTGCCCTATAAGCTGCCTACACCTATGTCTTCTGAACTTCAAATTTTCATCGCATTTTGCAAATAGACGATATTTTCATTTCTTGCGACACTTGAAAATTCGTCTTCATTTAGTGTTCACGACTGTAAGCATGAAAACTCCTCCATCGTTATTTGAACTGTCATGATCTTTTTATTGATATTTTGAATGGCACTTTGGATTATTATTGTGTGGCTGAAGGGATTTTCGAATTATGCCTATTTGGACATTCTTACTTTGATTGCATAACTTGATTTTATTAAACTAGTAAGGCATTGAGCATGTAAATTTATATTTTGGGGCTTGCCTAGTCATTAAATTGCATAGGGGTCATGGTTTATTTTGTTTTTAATATATGATGTGATCCTTATTGTTATTCTTTTATAGCTCTTGGCTTTTCAATTTTATATTGTCACAATGTTTTAAAACTTTGATTACACACTTATACGATGGCACATGCTTAACAAGTGGGTTTGATTTTATGTTGAATGACATTGGTTTGAAAAACTATAGTTATTTGTGCGTTGGCATATCACTCACTGTTTGATCCTTTTGTTGGTCGAATGATATGGTTTTGAACTAAGATATGATTGATTGAACAGAGGATTAATTCGCCGGTTGTACTTTGTCATAACTATTATGCATGGCGGTGAATAACTCCACCACCCTCGCATGCGCACATTAATGCTCTCCCCTTTGATCGTTCATTGTGGTTATACCGAATGACTCTGCTCCTGTGCGTTGGTGTATTCGAATCAAACCCTTACCATGTGCTCACACCATGGTTCCAGTCGTGAGGGCTGAACCTAATGGCAGCTAGGCTCTATTGATGTTCGATAGTGCCCGAAGTGACCTTGAAGACATTGGGTGGCTCCCGTTTATACAAAAATTTGAGGGTTTTAACCTCTGCGTTGCTAGACAATTCGCCATGACCTTTGATGGTTGTCGAGCCAAGGTTGGCGATGTTCAATTGGAAATTGACGAGCAGTTTATTAGTCTTGCTACAGGTTTGCCTGCCACTGGACAACGATGGTCCAAGAATTGCAAAATAGAGGAGGTCCCTTGGACACTGCTCTTCCAGTCGTGTAAAGTTATATCCTGCGATAAAGGTTTGCCCGTGACCATGCTTAAACAGCGTTGGCATGATTTATTAATGATAATCAAACAGTTTATCACCTGCGAGGGTTGGTATGGGTTTGTTTACTTACACCACCTTCGTTTGCTTATGGTTGTTATGGGTTATCAGCTCAATATGCCCTATTACTTGCATAGAAGCCTGTTTAAAATGTCAAAGAAATACAAAAGGAACCAGGCTGATAGTAGCCTTTTTCATTATGGGCTGGTTAAGATTATTGTTGTCTGTCATTTGGGGTTACACGGAGATTGTTGGAACGATTTTCTTACTCGGAATGATTTTGAGGATTCAAACCCACCGCAGGTTGACAAACCTGTGGTGAGCAAGGACAAGTCTGTAGCCCCGGTACCCTACAACATTCTATTACCTAAACCCTTGCCCGACTCACCTATCGACCTATCCCATACTGTGACTAAGAACGCCGAGGCTATGAGAAAGAAACCTAAAGCCAAACCTACTACAAACGCCAAAGGAAAAAATAATTCCCGTCTAATTTCTCAGATGGCGAGGAACAAGCCAAAACCTCCTGTCAGCCCTGACCCTATCGTGTTGAGTGAAGACTCCGACTCAGAAGTGGAGCATTTCTTGGCTAGTGAATACCCCTATTCGGAAGGTTTGTGTGTTGAACCCTCGTATGACTTTGTGTCAAACCTACCTCCTTGCCTACAGAACAACCCTAACTACCCAGGCATTAAGCTTCCTTGTGAAGCCCCCAGTCATTCATACAAAGCCTCTCCTACTCTATCTCAATCTACAGTCCCATCCTGTGATCAATGTAGCTCGTGGTTAGAGAGGTATTATAATGATGTGCCAATTCTACAGTCAAGAATTCACTCTTTGGAGGACCAGGTTGCACGTCTTACCAGTCAAAAGGATAAGTTACAAGCCACTGATAAGAAACAAAGGACGACAGGCTCCATTTTGTTTAAAAATGTGGAATCAGCTACAACGGTCGTGAATTCTAAGTTGGCATAGTTTGAGCAGCCTCACAGGTATGTTTTGATATCGCTTGTTTATATAACGAATTCGAATTCTTTGAATAGCTCTGATTACAATGTGGATTATCTTTGTTACATAGTATGCATTCTAGACATAGCTATGTTTTGACTAAATGGAATTTAGTTTTCCCGGTTTAGCTTCGATTGGATTTTCATCGATTTGATTGGATCTTGGTATGGATTTGATTGGTTTAATTTAGCTAAAATGGATGCTCTGCTGTTAATTGAAGTCGTTTGTATCTATTCTAGACACAAAACTATTTCTCATGTTTCAATTTTTAAACACAATCACATTTCGGTTCGATTTGGTTATAATGTATCCGATATGATTGGTAATAATGGTTAGTTGTTACGGTTTTATGTTCCATATGATTTTTGACGAACAGGAATACAATTCGGATTATTTTCGATGTGATTCTGTACACATTCACCCAAATCGTGAATAGATACGATTCATAACAGTTATACCTAGCCGTTGAATTTGCATTGGTTTACTCGACTATGTTATCAGTTGGATTCATATTGCAATGATATGCTATTTGAATTTGATTTGAAGAACGAAATTGACTGTATCCAGGTTCACGATTTGTTTCTATAATTAAACTCAGTCATGATTTGTTTTGATTATTTGCCCAGCTGATAATTATAACCTCTGTTGATTCTATTAAAGATTGCGATCATGATTTATCATTCCTATCTGTTGCCTATGCAAGGATCAATTACGAAATAGGTTGGGTCGATGCTGTTACGTATGATTTCGTTTACACATAATCAAAACAGTCTTTGTATCTTTACATTTGATTGAACGATATGAATCTGTGGTTATATAATTATAGCTATGACAAGTAGGAAATGGTTATTTTGGATTACATCGTATCACATATGACATGACTCATTATTGATTTTATTTGGATATGAAACAGTCTTGTTACTGTTTGACCTGATTTTATGGTAAAAGAAAAACAGAGTTTTCTTACCCCTGTTTTCGTTTGTATCACTTTAGATTATGTTTAATATTGAATGATAAAACCATTTGAATCTTGAGTGATTCATTTCAAATGATCATTGGAAGAAAGTTGGTTTTAATTATTTTAAAGATATTTGATTTGATTTCAATTCTGGTCCTGTATGCTATTTTAGACTAGCTACAGAATCAGATGATTCTGTAGCTAAGTCTGTAAGATTAGATTTTTATTGTTTTGTTAATAAAACATCTTTCTAACTTGTTATTTTTGTTCTATTGCAGATGAATTTGAAATTGCAGTGGATTTGATGAGCAGTTAGGGGATATTTGAAATATTCTGATGTCATTTTAGTTTCCTAGTTTAGTTGATTTTGGGATATCTCCCAGATTATGTAAAACAGTTTGATATTATCCACAGGGAGGTTTTACCCCGTGGAGAGACTTATAAATACCTATCATTTTTGTAATAATGATCATCCTCATTTGTGGGAGAACAAGGATATGGAATTTTAATACAGACTGAAGCAAAATTTGATGTTTTGTTACAGCTTTAGCTTCTCATGATATCAATATTTTGTTTCATGTTATGTGTATCAATTTGTATTGGGTTAACGACTACTTTAGCTATCTTAATATTGTGCAAATGATATAATTCAATCACTATAATCCATATATGATTTCTTCTAGTATTTGAAAGACATAGAAATTTCTTGATTCCATTTGTGAAGCACAGATTTCTCTTCTTCATTGATTGGATCATTAAGTATAAGTTTTTTCATAAAAGGTTTCCCTTATTGCAGAGATTTATAAATCATATAATTGTTATGATTTTTTATGTCTTGTTTGTCCTGTAAATAAACTCAAAGAGCAGTGCAGCCTATCATTTACAAGAAGCCTTTGGATCATCCGGTGCGAGTTTACTTCCTCCGACCAGCTTCAAAGTCATCATACAGAGGACAAATTGGGAGAGTTTCCAAGTCAGTTTGTCATTTATGTATTTAGTATATTTGTTAGTATTTTTAGTTAGATATATATGTTTAGTATATTAGATTGTTTAATTTCAGTAAGTTTAATTTCTTATTTATAAAAAATCAACAAAAACATATCTCGCTGTCTTAGGGCAGAATATAATGAGTTTTTTAGGTTTTAAATAAATCTGTAGGTTGTTTATAGCGTACATTTGTGAATAAGTAATATTGTAGCCGGTAATTAGATAGTTGATTTGAGTTATTATAATATTAATTAGTAGATTGTATATAGAATAGTTAGTAGTTTAGTTTAGTTTTATTTTAATTTTTTTAGTTAGTTTAGTTTAGTTTATTTATTGTTAATTAGTTTAGTTTGTTTTATTTATTGTTAGTTAGTTTAGTTTGTTTTACTTAGTTTTAGTTAGATTAGTTAGTTTAGATTAGTTTTCTCTTTGGTTCTCTTAAAGACCTTAGAGTGACCAACGGAGCCGCTAAACCCATCAGGGTGGTTCATTCCAAATGGCTTGGGTTATTAGACAACCCCAGACTGGATCCACTCTCTCAGTTGACGGATGGTCAATTTTGCTCGTCAAAAAATGGTGCTAGGAGGGCCTGGACTTAATTAATGGCACGAGGCGGTCGCAAGACTCTTCCCCCCCCTAATTGCTCACCTATAGTGACTAGAAGCCGTTCACTTGAAAATATTCCCCTTCAAACAACAACTACTTCAACCGACGATCCTCAGATCACAGTTGAGCCAGCAACCCCTAATCCTACACGTGGTGACCTACAAGAAATTGTACGCCAATCTCTTATCAAAACACATAGTGCCTTAGCCCGTATTAGGCAACCAAACCGTCTGTGGGGTCAACCTTTAGACTTCTCTGATATCAGAGAACAGTTAGGTGACACTAACCTCACTGTGAATCCTTTAGATCCAATCATAAATCCTGCTGCAGGAGGATCTGGGATACCTCCTTCACCACCTCCCTCATCTCCTTCCTCTTCTAGAGGAGATTCCTCTTCAGACGAAGGCAATTCACCTTCTCAGCCTTCCACACCCACTAGCCCTATGGCAAATCAGAACAACCCTGCTAGACCCTGGCTTGATCAGGATGTTGTAGCTGTACCTGGAGCCCAACACCCTTTACCTAAGCACCCGGAGAAATGGCTTCCCAAGTTCGATCCCGATTCAAAACAGATAGCTGAAGATCATATCAAAAAATTTATGTTATCCATCAAACTCCGTAATGTTGAACATGAAGACGTTGTCTGTAGGTTGTTCCCTTATACTTTTGAGGGTAATGCGTCCACTTGGTACTTTTCCCAACAACCCCATACCATCGTGTCTTGGGAAAAGTTTGAGTCATGATTTTTGGAAAAGTTTGGAGACGATAAACCTCTGGAAGTCCTGGTCATGGATCTTTATAGCTAAAGAATGAGCCTTAAAGAAAAAGTTAAAGACTTTAATCAAAGATTCTAAATGCTTAAAAATCGAATCCCTGTAGATTCTATGCCTGCTGAGAGTCTTGTAATAGATTACTACACCAAATCTCTACATCAAAATATATCTATATGGGTTAAACGATCAAAGAAAGCTACGTTTTTAGAAGCCTTCGAAGAGGCCACCCAGATTGAAAAAGACATACTTAGCCTTAAGGACTCTTCTAACAATGAAACTGAGACTGTTTCTTCTTTCAAAAAGAAGATTGAAATTCTCCCCAGACCCACACAAAGCAAAACACAACCTGAAATCTCTGATTTGGAAAATTTAACTAAAGTTGTACAAAAATTGTCTAATCAAGTTATAGATTTAAAAAGTTCGACTGAAGAAGCTTCCTCGAGTAAAGGACCCTACAAACCTCCTTTCCGAAAACCTTTTCCTACCAACCGACCTAATCCAAACCTCGAAGGTTTGAACCTAGAAAGTTTGCAATGCGCTCTTCAAACAATTCTAGAAGCCCAAGATAACTTGATGCCTCCTGAAATTCCTCAGGAAGAGGTTGAACAAGAAACAACTCAAGAAGAAGAGTCTTCTCCAAACATCTTTGGACACTTATCGGACAGCATCTTCCAAGCTAACTTCGAGATGGTTCACCCTTACAACACTAGGAGTAAGACAACAAACAAACCTCCTTCCGAGAACACTACAACTTCACCTCCAAAGCCATCTAAATCAGTAGAAACTAAACAGAGTAATGTCAACCCTAAATTAGATTATGATGTTGTTGAAGATATTAAAAAATTAAGGGCTAACATTTCTATTTATGAGTTATTGAAGTTCCCATTTTTGTTACAGAAGATGTTGCAAAATATTTCAGAAAATGGCAAGAATGGTAATTCAAATGGTAATAAGGTTGTGCAAAGCAAAGTCCTGTAGAAGACTTCCACTAAAAATAATCCTGATTCTCAAGATAAAGGAAGGCTTCCTGTAACACCTGTAAATAATGTAAATAAAGTAGCATTAGATATTGCGAGTAAGAAACCACAAGCTACCACTCTTAGTACTCGCAAAAATGTACCTCCTTTCTTTTAACTTTCAAAATCTTCAACAGAAATGTGCATAATTGTATGGTTGACTCAGGAGCATCATCAAATGTGATGCCCTGGTCTGTTTTCCAAAAGATTAACGTTGAAGTAGAACCATCTACTTTGAAAATCATACAACTTGATCGAACAGATGTTACAGTTATAGGCAAAATAAAAAATGTATTGATTAGATTATTGTCTAACCCAAAGGTTCATCAGGTTATTGATATAATTGTGGTGGATATTCCAGAAGTGTATGGTCTATTTTTGAGCAGGGACTGGTCGGAGTAGCTACATGGTTACTTCACAACGGACTGGTCTCATTTATGGCTTCCAGAAAATGGTAAGCCAAACAAGATCAGGGTGAATCGTGAGTGTTACCTCAAGTTCACGGTCACATATTTGAACGACCCCAACGAACCATACTCACCTCCTGCTGATTCACCTGAAGTCCAAGGGATGGACATCTTCTTCAGAAATTTCATGGCTGAAGTTTCACCTATCAACAATCCAGAACAACAGTCCGAGATCATAGCATATGTGAAACCAACAGCTTCTATGCAACAGTTCCATGAGCCCGATGGAAATCAAATTTGGTCTCTATATTTTGACGGTTCCAAGTCTAAAGAAGGAGCTAGTGCAGGCTACATCATTATCGATCCGGCAGGTAACAAGACATTAATGGCTTGTAGACTAGAATTTGAATGTACTAACAATACCGCAGAATATGAGGCTTTACTGTAAGGTCTCAGAAAATCCTTGGACATGAACATTCAAAATCTGGTTGTATTTGGCGACTCTGAAATAATGGTTAGACAGGTAAGAGATTCTATACACTGTCTTTCCCCGCACCTCAAAAGCTACCAGTCTGAGGTATGGAATTTAATGAACAAATTTTATGCTTTTAATATAAATTCCATTCCTAGATTAAATAATGCTGAAGCAGATCTACTAGCTAATGTAGCCTCTAAACTTCTTCCTACAGAAGGCTTATCCCCAAATGCATTCTCCGTGTTGTTGTTGTTTCGGCCATCTGTTCCTGACAATATTACAAACTGGAGAGTATTTGACGATGATCAACAGATCATTAACTTTTTGCACATGGAAGAAACCTTTCAAGGCATAGTGATAAATGAATGCACACACGACGACAATTTGCACGACTTTACGGTAATACCTAATCTAAAATCTCCTGAAGCTCTATCGGACATGGTAAATTACATACCCAAATATGTTGTTAGATTAGAAAAGTTTTATGATTTTGAAGATAAATTTAAAAAGATGGTCAATTGCAAAACCAATAGTTCCTCATTGTCTTATGAAAAAGTCAATTTAGGGACTAGTGAAAATCCTCAATGTATCAATTTAGGCTTGGGATGTTCTAGACAAGAAAAAGTTTCTTTTGTTAAATTATTTAAAGAATTTAAGGATGTATTTGCATGGACATACGATGATCTTAAAACGTTCGATCCTAATATTATACAGCATGTCATCCCGATGAAACCCCAAACCTTACCCTTCCAACAGAAATTGAGGAAAATGCACCCTAAACTTGAACCGACCGTTCAAAAAGAATTGAATAAACTCCTAAGTGCTAAAATAATTTTTCCTGTCAGACACACTCAATGGGTATCCAACCTTGTCCCAGTTCAGAAGAAAAATGGGGAAATTCGACTTTGCGTCGATTTTCGAAACCTCAACAAAGCATCTGACAAAGACAATTATCCTGTCCCACCTATGAAACAGATCCTTCAACAAGTATCTGGTTTCGAGAGGCTATCCTTACTAGATGGTTTCTCTAGATACAAGAAAGTCTTGATGTCTCTGCCAGACCAACTAAAAAATACCTTCCGTACCCTGTGGGGCACTTATGCTTATCGCAAAATGCCCTTTGGATTGATTAATGCTGGTGCTACCTTTCAGAGAGCAATGGACATTTCTTTTCGAGGCTTAATCAATCACTCTGTAGTATTTTACTTAGATGATGTGACCATTTATTCTAAGAACAAATACGATCATCTAACTCACTTACGAGTCATTCTACTACGATGTCGTAAATATGACATCTCCTTGAACCCCAAGAAGTCCATCTTTGCAGTAGAACAGGGTAAATTACTAGGATTCATTATGTCTAGTGATGGGATGATTATTGACCCCGAGAGAACTCAAGTCATCGCTAAACTTCCCCCACCTACCTCCAAAAAATCCATGCAGTCTTTCCTAGGCCAAATTAATTTCGTGAGAAGATTTGTCCCCAATTTCTCCGAAATGGTCAGGCCTCTCCAGAACCTGATTAAGAAAGACACCCAATATCACTGGGGACCCACAGAAAACCAAGCTTTTAATGCCATAAAGAAGGCCATAATAGATGCTCTATCTCTCATGAGCCCTGATTTCTCTCAAGACTTTACACTCTATACTTTTGCCTCTGATCGTTCCTATGCCGCAGTCCTAACTCAGAAGAAATCCGAGAACAATGAAGTAACCATCACCTTTATGAACTCTGCCTTCAAAGGCGCTGAACTCAACTACCCAGCGGTCGATTGACAAACCTACATTGTTTTCAAAGCAGTAAATCATTTCCGATCCTATCTTTTGAAGTCAAGGATGAAAGTCATTGTTCCTTACCCTGCCGTAAGGAAATTGTTAGTGAAAAAGGAGTTAGGAGAGAAGAGAGCCAACTGGGTCACCTCCTTGCAGGAGTATGACTTAGAGATCACCCCAACAAAGATCGTGAGAGGCCAAGGGTTGTGTAAGTTGGTTGTTTATTTAGAATTAGGACAGCGAGAATATAGTGACACGTCAAGCCTAGAACAATGCGATCAAAGTTTGATTTGTTGTGCTCAAAACCTTGTTAGTCCTTGGTACGACGATATAAGATTTTGTCTTGAACATGGATCAGTACCCCATCACCTTGACCCCACCAAAAGAAGATCATTGAGACTAAAGTCCACCTCCTTTCATCTAGTTAACAGTATACTGTTTCGTCAAAATTTTGATGGCGTACTGATGCGCTGCCTCGAAAAAGACGAAGCAGAAAAAGTCTTGCTTGAATTGCATGCAGGAGAAGCTGGTGGTCACTTCAGTGGTGACACTACTACTCATAAGGTTTTAAGAGCCAGTTACTACTGGCCCATGCTTTTTAGGGATGCCCATGCCTTGTGTTGTAAATGCATCATCTGTCAGAAAGCATCAGGGCGGTTGCAAAAACCAACCTTTCCCTTGCAACCTGTCTTAGTAGATTCTCCTTTCCAGCAATGGGGCATTGATATCATAGGTCCTATTAACCCTTTGTCCTCACAACAACACAAGTATATTGTGATAGCCACTGAATACTTTACTCGATGGTCTGAAGCTACTGCGCTACGAACTGTCAACACCAGTCAGGTAATTGCCTTCCTAAATTCGAATGTCATCACTCGTTTCGGTATCCCTGATTGTCTAGTATTTGATAACGCTTCATACTTTTCTTCTCTTGATATGAGTGAGTTCTCTTTGGATAAAGGAATAAAGCTGAAGTATTCTTCTAGTTATTACCCCCAGGGCAACGTCTTAGCAGAATCAACCAACAAGAACTTGATCAAAATTATCAAGAGAACCGTGGCTGAAAATCACAAGAACTGGCACAATGCACTACTGAATGCACTGTGGGCTGACAGGGTAACACCCAAAGCCGCTATAGGTAACTCCCCCTTTTTTCTCGTTTATGGCAGAGAATCCATTCTTCCACCTCACATTCTTCTTCCTTCACTTCAATTGTCACAAAAGATCCAAGAAGAAGATTGTCCCCCTTTAGAAAGCCGCATTAATGCTTTGATGAAGCTAGAAGAGGTAAGAGCCCAAGCTAAGCGTAAGTTAGACCAACATCAACAACTGATTAAAA
>ML778784.1:518310-532826 GCA_009831015.1 Picea engelmannii
CAAGTCAGCGCTGGGAGGAGGTTTCCATGGATTTCATCACAGGGTTACCAAAGTCTGAAGGAAAGAGTGTCATCATGGTGATTGTTGATAGACTGACCAAGTATGCACACTTTTGTGCACTCTCTCATCCCTTCAAAGCTAGTCTAGTTGCCACTGCATTCATGGAGACAGTTCAAAAGCTACGTGGCAACCCAAAGATTATTGTAAGTGACAGAGATCCCATATTCACTAGACATTTTTGGACAGAATTATTTTCTTGTTTGGGTACTCTGGCCCTTATAAGGTGTTGCAAAAGATTGGTACTATGGCATACAAATTGGAGCTACCTGCATCTTCACGAGTACACCTAGTTTTCCATGTTTCATGCTTAAAGAATGTTATAGGAAACAAGATCCCAGTTCAAACTATATTTCCAGAACTTGAGAAGGAAGGACAAATCATATTGGAGCCTGAAGCCATCACTGACACAAGAATTCGCCAACTAAGGAATAGATCCATTTCAGAGTATCTCATTAAATGGAGGAAACTACCGACAGAAGATTCCACTTGGGAAGATGAGTCTTTTATACAGAAGCATCCAGAGTTACTCAAGCGTTGCGGACAACACTTGTCTCAAGGGGAGGGGCATGTTAAGCCCTAATATTGGCTCATTACCCCTTAATTGGGGCATATTAGATCAGTAATGTTATTTATTACCCCTTAATTGGGGCATATTAGATTAGTAATGTTATTTATTACCCCTTAATTGGGGCATATTAGATTAGTAATGTTATTTTATTTATGTCGGCTTTAAGCCATTAGCTATAATTATACCTCCTAGTCTCCTATATATACCAAGGAGACATTTTCATTTTGAATCATCTTGTACTTGAACATTTAAGTGGGGTAAAAGGAGGTTGCCCCCTCAAAGAGGCTTATTATCTAAAATTATCTCTTTTTCAAGTCGTTGAGTACTTTTCCTGAGGTTTTTCTATGCTATATTGATGTTTGGTTCTTAACAGTTAAAATCTCTTCTCTCTTGTGTGATTCTTTTCTTTGTGCTACTATTTCAGCTTCCAAAAACTGTTTTTCTTCCAACTGTATTTTGTGTGTTTCTTCAATCCTTCTCGCTTATTCTATTTGGACTTTTAGGTTTGTAATCATCTGTTGGAATTCTTCAGAGTTGATTTTTTGAGACTCCCTTTTTATCTTGATCAATTATTCCTCAAGTAACTTGTTTTTCTCTCTTTCTTTGACCAACTTGTTTAAAGCACTGGTTAGGTGTCTCTCATCATCATATTCTTCTTCTTCTGAATCTATATGACCTGATGAGCTTCTTTCTTCTCATAATAATTCAACCTGTTACTGCCAGTTTCATTGTATCTAACATACTAATCATCCAACTTATCACTGTCAATTTCATTGTATCTAACATACCATCATCAACCATTTGTGACTAGATCCACTCACATGGATACCAAAACCATCACCAAACCATGTACATAAACCATCAACCATGTACATCAATCATCAACTGTGTACATAAACCATGTAAAAAACCCTATACCATACGATGTACATCAATCATCAACCGTCTACATCAACCATGTACAACAACCTGTGCCATACCATATACATCAATCATCAACCATGTACCATATCACGTGCATAAACCATGTAACATATCATGTACATCAACCACGTACATCAACATGTACCATACCATGGACATCATCCATGCAAATCAACCTATACCATACCATGTATCAACCATGTACCATACCAAGTAAATAAACCATGTACCATATCACATACATAAACCATGTATCAAACCTATACCATCTCATGCATAAACCATATACCATATCACTCATGATATGTCTCAATCATTCCATACACCATGTACCATAAGATATCATCAATGAAGTTCCAATATAGCCAATATACCAAGATACCTATATATCCAAGATGTGCTACTAATCAATGTACCATAACATCACTAAGGAGTACCTCAACATGTACCAACATCACCAAGACATGCACCTAATACATGTACCACCATAAACATAACCTTCAATAACACATGTAAAGTATACCTCTGATCCTATAGCAGGCCTAATACACAAAATTTCATACATGTATCTCTTCCTCATCTTCAACAACAAGAGAATAGAATCTTCATCAAACTTTACCTCAGTCTTGCAGGACTAGTTTTAGATTGGTCACAAACCCTAACTTTCAACAAGAATATATATGTACATGTAATGAATTAAGGTCTGAAAATTTAACCACAGATACTGTGACATATTTTTTCCATCTCAAAATTTTAGGGTTTGAAACTTCTCAGAACATAAGTTATAGTGAAAATGGAAGAGCTTGATGAATTCTATTTTATTATGGAGAGAAAACGTTTACAAAATGTCACATGCAATATTTGATAACAGATTATGAAAATCACGCACAAGATGCTACAGACTGTTATATTTTCATTGAAATTGGTCTCAGCGAATTTGGATCCTCTATGAAGAAGTTATGACATTTTTACTAGGAACAACTTAGAACAAATCATCACAAGACTTCATCCTCCTTTGGAATTTCTCCCTTATTCACTTCATCTTCCCTTTGGAATTCGCCTCAGATCTCTTTGGTTACCTTAGATAAGAATCAATTACTCAGATATAATATATTCAATATAATGTGTATGTGAATATACTCATGAGTGATTTCTTTTGGTGTGTACATACTTTTTCTAAGTAGCCTCTTTCCTTAACTTTAGGGCTTCTTGAAATTTCTTAATACAACCACTTTACCCTTTCATTAATGAATTGAAACCAATTAGGGTATTCTTAACCCATCTTTGAGGATTCCATAGGGGCTTCTTAAATCGTCTTTGGGTATTCCAACTTCATGAATTTATAACTCCTCAATCACAAGGAACTATGTGATGTTCCACCTACCATTGGAAATGGCATGATAAGGACTATCCATCTATGAGTGTGTTACCTACATTTACATTGTCCTTCATGTCCTTATTCCTTAAACAAATTCAGGATTCATGACCACACCTATGGGTTTCTTGTAGACTTATTCAAAGCATCTTCCCGTGAGGGCCTTTCTTAGAGAGAAGCCATAAGGGGACCAATTTGGATACCTCTCTAAATACACCCATCACATATGTTGACATCAATGAAAACCACTATTTGTTGACATCAATGATAACCAACTATCCAAAAACATACATTAGAACCAACTATCCAACAATATACCCCTTTGGCATTGATGGAAACACTCATACTCCAACACTCATACTGTTCATGTGACCAATTATCCTGATATTTCTCTCCCCATGTTTCTTTTCTAATGTTTCTCTCCCCCTTTGACATCAATTGAAAAGGATATCTCCCCTTGGGGCTACTCCCACTGTCTTTATGCTTCTAATATTTCTCTTTTGATCTTTCTATTTCTCCCCCTTTGACATCATGGGTAAAATGGTAACTGCCCCTATCTAAATACCTTCTCTGAACAATATTTCTATGACTTCATGCACTCCCCTATATTCATGATTTTGATATCCTTCTCTGATAATGTCTATTCCTTGATTTTTCTACAAGATGTCATGTAGATCAATGATGTATTTCCTTTATACGCTTTCTTTCCTCTCTTCTGGTTTTCTTTGTCCATTGGTGCTTCCTATTCTAATTAACTAAAATATATTAAAAATCATTCAAAGTTACTTGACTTCAAGTCTCCATGACATTTCAAGTTTACATCAATGAAAATACCTTCTTCTCATGATATATCTTTTGTTGTGCCTTTTACACTTCCCTTTCCGATTCCACTGTCCACTAATTTCACTGATTCCAATTGTTACTATGCCTTCATCCACTGTCATTTATTTGTTTAAAACATTATGAAGAATCCTCCAAATCTGTTGATCACTGCAAATTCCTTATATTCAAGTTGTCTACTCAATCTGCAGCTCATAATCTACATGTCTAGAATAATATGTACTGAATATATCCTTGTCTGAATACACTCTTAGAATCCTCTATACAATCATGAAACTTTTCCTGAAAAATGTGCTAATGATATACTTCATAACTGTCATCTGATCCATTCAAGGAAATGTGTTCCTCAATATGCTCCTTAAACACTCAAATTGTCCTAAGACATTCTTCACTTTTGTCATCAAACCACTCTGAAAATTCCTTTCCAAAATATTCAAGCACTTCATACTACTCAAAAGATAGTTCTCTGATATGTATATCTATTGCTTAGACTCCCCCTGTTCAATATTTGTTAAGCCCTAAATAGTGGCTCATTACCCATTAATTGGGGCATATTATATTAGTAATGTTATTTTATTTATGTTGGCTTTAGTCCATTAGTTGTAATTATACCTCCTAGTCTCCTATATATACCAAGGAGATATTTTCATTTGGAATCATGTTGTAATTGAACATTTATGTGGCCATAAGGAGGTTTCCCCCTCAAAGAGGTTTATTATCTGAATTTATCTCTTTTTCAAGGCCTTGAGTACTTAGTTTGAGGTTTCTCTATAATATATTTGTATTTGGTTCTTAACATATGGTATCAGAGCTCAAGGTCTTGGGGTTTCGCTGCTACATCTAAGACACCATGGAATTTTCACTATAAATTGTTTTCTAAAACAATTCAGAAGGAACGGCTTCTAGTATATTTAGTATATGGATCAATGTACATCGGGTTAAAATTTCAGCTCCCGAGGCCTTATAATTTCGAAGATACAACCTTTCTAAGATATGGTTCTTTAATCATCTTGAATTGAGTCATTACGAAAATTTCGCTATAAAACATTTTCTGTATCGTTTCAAACCCTGAAATCTAAAGGATATTAACATAAATTAGTAATGTATCTGTGGTAACAATTTCAACTTCTGGGTCATCTTACATTTGTATATACACCCTATGGAAGATAGGGTATCTGACTAGTCATATTGACTAGTCTCAAGTAGGTGTTCCGGGTAAAAAACTCATAACGTCTTCCTAGAGTATCCAAATTAAGTGAGACTAGTTGCATTGGATATTTGACAGACCTTAGTAGTTCAGGTACGAGTTTCATAATTTCATATTAATTATTTTATGCGGGGCATGCTATACAAGTGAGATCTCCTCCAAAGGATAAAAATAAGCAACTTGTGGGGAAGTTACCATAAATTCCACTTGGCACATCCAATTTTGATCATACCTATGGAATTGCAGAGAAGAAATATCATAGACCTACAAAAAATAAAATTTCATACTCAGAAAGGCCAAAATTTTGGAGATACGATAAAACAAATATTGTCTAGAAGAACCACCTCAAAATCAAGGTTTCAAGTGATACTTGGCCAACATGCCACCAAAAAAGGGAACTTATACACCATATAAGCCTCTAGACAATCCTACTTGGACTTTTGATGAAGGTGAAGAAATGCGTAGGGACATAAATGATTTACAAAAGAAGACATTAACAAAAGATGAACTACAAGAGATGGAAGCTAAGTTGGAGACAAAGATGGATGGTTTAAAAGAGGAGATCATGGAAGGGTTGAAAAATTTCGTAATAGAGAGGACACCTGAAAGTTAAAATGTATCCAAGAAATTAATGATGAGGACACAAATAAGGTGAATCAAAAATGGATAAAATATAACTTTGGGTTGAAAACCAACAATGTTCCTAAGATCGAAATGAGGAAGTGTGATGGCAAGGACCCTATCACATGGATACTTTAGATGGAGCAATTATTTGATATACATAATGTGCCACATACACAAAAGGTATGAATTTATTCTTTATATTTAGAACCCAATCAATTTTTATGGTACACATGGATGTTTTCTCACAAATCACTCGTCACTTGGACAACTTTCACAGAAGGAATGATAGCACACTATGAGGATACAAGGAGAAATACCTTCTTTAGATAATTGATAAATCTCAAGCAAAAGGGTTTAGTTACAAAGAAAATTGAGAACTTCCAAAGATTGAATATAAAGGTAACATATATTCCAGATGAACCCTTTATTGATGTATTCATAGGAACTTTAAGAGATAACATTGAACATGAGGTTCGCGTTTGGGAGCCCAAATCATTGGAGAATGCATTTAGGGTGGCAAGAAATGTTGACAGTAAAAATATGGCTATGGATACTAGAAGGACCAATCCTAACATCTATAGAGAGAATAATGCTCCTTCTTCTAAAACACCTCAACCTATAAGGTTTACACCTCAACAATTGGAGGAACAGAAAGAAAAAGGTTTATTCTTTAATTGTGACAACAACTGTAGTAAGGGACATAAGTGTGGTGAGAAGAAATTATTCTACAGGCTCAATACGACAAGCAAGGGCATGAGATGAAATCACAACTTAATGCCAAAAAATGTCATTTTTTATGTATTTTAGTCTACTTGGTGTGAAAAATGGATAAACTTGTACCAAATAGATGTTTGTTCAAATCCAATTTACGAGTGTGAAAAAGACAAGTTCACTCGACAATCTTTTCGATTTTTGGTAATGAGTCGAAAAAGAGCTTAACTAAGACTCATGACCTTTCAAATCCGATTTAACGAGTGTGAAATAGACAAATCACTTGGCAATATTTTCTCTTTTTAAAGACGAGATGGAAAAGAGCTTAAATGAAACTCATGTGGGAGTCCTTGGGTAATAAAACAACATGGTTATGAGTGAGAAATGAGACTCAACATCAGGTCATGTATTAGCAATGAGGGTCTCCCGGTCTGAAGGAAAACATCTCTGCATGGGAACCAAGTGAAGTAGGGGATCTAATTAGGGCGGCCATATTTGGTAAGTCTCTACCACTTGTTAACGACACTACTTATAGTAGATGGAAGGTTTTGTGTCGCAACAAATGGGTTCGTACTGAAGGCTAAAAATGACAATTACAGGATAATGCGAAAAATGCCTGACGAAGTGGATACCTATCCTATATGTTGGGTAACAAATATACTTGCTTGAGGTGATGAACGGTCTACATAACACTGAAGTCTGGAAGTATCCTAGGATAAAACTACAAAAACCAACTCGATCCACTTTTGTATTAGTCTATTAGGTGAAAAAATGGCTTACAACAATATAAAGTGGGTAAAAATAATTTATAAATAGTAATAAAATAAAAAATTACTATACCATTCTGATCTTTTACCCAAATAGTGAAATTTGGACCAAGATTCCTCTAAGATTCAAATGATGATTGCAGGAGCATCAAGAAATGGAATCACGAGCCGTCTATATCAGGTAATTCTTGATCTCTTCCTCTTCAATTTCAATGGTTTAAAATTTTGAATTAGGTCTTAAATTTTTAGTTATTAAAGGAACATATTGTATATTCTAGTGTACACGAGCCAACTTTGTTTAGGTCGCATGTACGACTAGGTATACACTCCTGTGTGAAATACAAGGGGTGTGTATTGAGATCTACATGCGATTGTATGAAAAGGAGGTCACGTACAGGTACACAAATGATTAAAAAGAAGGGTTCTAACTCAAAATTCAATTTGTCTTTGACATAATGGTTCTTGAATGGAGAGAGAGAGAACATGAGGAATTCGACGCCACTATAGATCACAATCCAGGGGTCAAGTGTCCTTAAAGAAATGTGGTTTGTATAAGTTTTTGGTGCTCAAAATAATGAGATCCCAAGTGAGGTTGTTGGAGATGTTGCTGGGTTACTAGGACCCTGATAGCGAGAGCTTCAATATCGATGGGAAACCATTGATAATTGAAGTAGAGGATATTTAATTTATGATTAGTCTATCACACCTAGAGGAGGTTGTGAAACTCAAATCACGAGGGGCATGTAGTGGGATGAATATAGAGGAATACATCGATTCCCACTATGTAGCAGGGACTCCTAAGGTAGGGAGTCAGGTCCCTATATGGTCATTAAACAACCTCAGTCTAAAGATAATTATCCTAGTCTTGACCAAGATCATATGTTCAGCCTCGTTACACTAGGCATCGAGGCTAATCATGTTCTATGCAGTGTAGTGTGAAATACCCACAGTGTACGATTGGTGTACCTCACTCCTAGCCAACATGAAGATCCAGTTGATGAAGTGTAAAAAGGGGTAAAATAAATTTCGGGTTTTCCTCCATCTTATGCAGTTTGTTTTTCGAGTGGGTTCTAGGTTTGGGACCTAGAGTTATGATTCTTCCTAGGGGACCTCATGATCCATCCATGGCATGGTGGAACGAGGTGATGAGGTAGCAGGGGGGAGGTAGGTTTCCAACACCCTACAACAAGTACTTCTTCTACTGGTGGTGATGATAGGTCATCGCTCTAGATGAATATCCCTATGAGTGGATTGACTTTAGAGGAGATCCAAACATGCCACTTCCACCGAGGTCCACCTATGGTGACATAGGTATGTCAATTTTTTTTTACATATTTCATTTATTTTGTATTTTTGTATAATTAGGACAAAAATATTTTTGGATGGTGTTTAAGTATTGACTAGACATTTGTGTACCGTAGAGGTTGCTCCATGATGGCCAGAGGGTTTCCCTCGATAACGATGGAGGAACCAGAGAGACGAGGTGGAGGGAGGATACCCTGTCACATTTGATTCATAGGATACCCATGGTTCAGGTATAGGATCTTCCTGAAGCCATGCAACGACAGGTGGTTGGTGTACCTAGGGCATGGGTACGACTCTTTTGACATCTCGCAAACATTGTGGTTTTCTACCATGAAACACATCCAGTGCCATAGGCATAGGTGTCATGGGATATTGTAATAGCAGTTGTATATTTGGATTGAGTTTGTTAGCCCCATTTTGTACTATAAACACCATGTTTTTGAAATATATAAAAAATGATCTTCGACTTTACTCATATTTTACAATGTGTACATTGATTGGATGGTTTTCTTTTCTTTTAATTATCTGAAAAATGCCAATCTAAAAAAAACTTAGCATAAACACCGTATACATGATTAGAACTCCTAGGAATATGAAAATATGTAATAAAATGAAATTGACATTATAAAAGACGTGCCCGTAGGAATTATTGGAGTAAAGTAGGATCCATTCAACTGATGTACTACTAAATAGGAATATATGAAAACTTCTAACGATTGAATGCCATGTGATATAGCATCGCATAAAATTTCTATAACGACGCTATATTCGACCACATTATTCATGGATGGCCCTAGGAATGTGCCTCCTGAAGACACCAATACACCCTTGGGTGAGTAAACCACCCAAGCAGCAGAATCCAAGTTTCATGTGTGATGAATGGTCCCATCTGCGAATCCTAAGTAGACTGATGACTACGTTGACATCTGTCAACCAAGTAAAAAATCGATAAACAACCCAAAGAAGAAAATGAAAAGAGATATATACACTAAATTACATTATTATACAAAGATTTCCGCCCAAGCCTGGGGCTCAAGCGTAATATCTTTTCAAGTAGATCCCATTTTTGGGCTCGACCAAATTTTTCCCTTCATAATATTCTAACTCATAGACTCCTTTTTATAGAACACGTCACACAATATAAGGATCATGCCACATGTTTTTAAATTTTCCTGCCCTCGGTGGTTCTTTGGCTTGATCATACAAGAGGACCAAGTCACCCTCGACGTACAATCGAGGACAAACAGACTTATTGTACTGGACCTTGACACGTCATTTGCTCACCTCAATAGTCATAGAGGCATCTCAATGCTGCTCATAGAGGCTCTCTAGGTGCACAAGGTGTCGCTCAAGATCAGAAGTGTCAGGTAGGAGCACAATTTCCAACTTAAGCGAGGTGATTTCGCATTAAATAGGTAATATTGAATCCACACCATGTACTAACTAGAAAGGATAAAAAATGGTGGCAGTATTGACCGAGGTTCGGTATTCCTAGAATGCAGGATATAACATGATGTGCCAGTTGGATTTACTCTGACTGACAGTTTTTTGCAAAATGGCCTTGAGAGAATTTTTGATGACCTCTAATTGCCCATTTTCCTAGGGATAATAAGGAGAAGAATGACCATGTCTAAACCCCAGCTTAGCTGCTAGTTCTTACATCATCTCATTCTGAAAGTGACTTCCATGGTCAGTGACAATCTCACTTGGGATACTGAACCGGGGGATAATATGATTGAATAGGAAGAAGTTTGCAGCCTTCCCATTGGATTTAATAGTAGGCATGGCCTCCACCCACTAAGTAAAGTATTCTATGGCCATGATAATATGTTGATGACCCCCAACCGAAGTTGGGTTGTAATCAATGAAGTCTACCCCCCACTTGGTGAAGGGACCGACGATGATGACTGGATGAAGAGGGGATGGATGCGAGCGCATTTTATGAGTGAACAACTAGCAGGGTGACACTTCTTAACTGCTTCAATACAATATTTAAATATAGTAGGCCAGATATAACTATCTCGCAAATTGTTTTGGGATATCAGAGGCCCGGATAGATGACCACCACAAGCCCCACTGTGGAAATCGTTTATAATAGACTCATCTTCTCCATGAGTTAAACAACGATGAAAGATATTGTCTATTCCTCAGTGATACAAAGTGTCACTGATGATAGTGTATTTCTTAGCTTGGTATCTTATACATCATCGTTCATCTCGTGAGAGATGTTGAGGGAACTTCAAAATATGAATATAGAGAACGATGTCTCCATACCAGGGGTCAGATGACCAGACCAAAAAAATGTGTTCGTCTGAAAACTAATCAATATGGATAACATCCTCATATAATCGTGGAAAATAGGATATCAACTCTGCAAAGACTAGGGATTTCTTGGATTTTGTGGAAGTGAAATTGAGATCAAACTCCTGTAAAATGACAATCCATTTATTATATTTTCCCCCTATGATATGTCGGGTAAGGATGTATTGAAATGGATTGACATCAATAACCACCATAGTTTTGAAAAGTAATAGATAATGATGCAAACATTGTACTACATGAACGACAACCAAAGCTATCTTTTCAATGTCAGTGTAATTGAGTTTAGGACCGAGTAAAGTTTGACTAAAATAGTAGATGACGTGCTCATGGAGCTCATCATCCTTCTGAGCTAGAACCATAACAATCGTGTCCTTTAACATGGTGATATAAATAAAATAATCTCTTCTGTAGTTAGGAGACCTCAACAGAGGCGGTGACATCAAAGATTTCTTCAAAGCATAGAAGGACTCTTGGGCTCACTCATCCTAGATGAAACAAGTGTCCTTCTTCAAAATATGCATGAAACCTTTAGTGATAGTGGCATAGTTCACTATAAACCCATGAAGAAAGTTAGATTTCCAATATAGACACTGAAGTTGTCTAATTTTCATGATCTACTATGATCTACCATGATCCCAGTATTGCCTCAACCTTAAGTGGATCTACCATGATCCTAGTCTCAGAAACTAGAAAACCTAAAAGAGGACCAAACTTAATGCAAAAGATGCACTTGTGAGGGTTCAACCAGATTCTATAAAAATGACATATTTAAAAAATGAGCCTAAGGTGAGTAACGTGATCCTCTCTCTTGCGTGAGTGAGCAACAAGATCATCATGGTAAGCTTTGACTATGTGTTTAATATCGTGAAGAGAGAAAGTCATGGCATGCTCAAAGGTTGCTCCAGCTTTTTTAAGGCTGAACAACATCTTCCGGTATGAAAAAGTACCCCAAGGAAAAATAAAATCCTTCTTGTGTTGATCCTCGGGTTTGATTTGAATTTGGTTATATCCTGTAAAATCCATCCTTAAAGGAAAAAACTTCGCTTCCCGCACACTTGTCGAAAATTTGATTGATGAAAGGTGTGGGAAAGTTATCTTTAGGATAGGCCTTGTTCAGGTCATGGAAATCCATACATACATGGATGGTTCCTTGCTTCTTATCTACAGGAATGGGGTTGGATACCCATTCGGTCAAGGGAATCGAGTAGATGAATCTACCATTAAGTAGCTTCTCCACCTTTGCCTTAATAGTAGGGGCCTTTCGAGGGTTGACATCTTTAAGACATTGTTGAACAGGTTTAGCATCCAGATAAGTTCTAATCTCATGTTCGACAATACAAGGTTCGATCCCTGACATCTCTTCATAGGACCAAGAAAACACATCTCATAATTCCTTGAAGAGTTTAGTGTAGATCATGATTTGTTCTGGTGAAAAATATGCACCAATATTTACATTTTAAACCTTACCAGGGGTACGAGAGATGTCAATCAGGATGGTAGTGGAAACACTATCTCACTCATAGTAGATCTAAAGTCATCTTGTTCAATTCTTTCAAGGTCTGGGAGAAAATAAGAGTAGTGATTCATGCCATCCCAAGGTTTTTCAAAACCATTCATGGCTTTGATGATGGCTTCGTCTGAGGGAAAAGTCCCATCGAGGAAATCGTGTGAACAAGACAACAAAGTGGCCTGCATGAGCCTAGACACGGTATCATCCTCGTCTGTCGATGAGGGAACGAGATCGATATCGACAAAAGAGTTGAGAACAACTTGATACACAATGTATGTTGTCAATAGTGGCATGGCCATACCAGCATGTGAATGACCTTCACAATACGAAGTAGGGGAAGGTAGGGTCCACAGATCATTAAAATAAGGCATACAGAAAGGAATGGACCTCTGAGTCGAGACAGACCTACTGGACATGGAATAAATGTGATGGTTCGATGATGATAAGTCGAAAGTACCCATAAGGGAAGAATACATTCCAAAACCAATATTCTCAGTTGTCAGCTGAGAATTTTCGATCAAAGGGATCGATGTGTTGGCAGATTGGTTCTTGTCATTGATGTCAACCCTAGTCATGGGTTTTGGATTGTAAGATTGATGAAGGTATTTGGACATGAAGGAAAATGCACATGTAGATAAAACACCCATGGATGGATAGTATATATCATGTTTTTTCCGGTGGTATGTGGCACATCACGTGGATCCTCATGGTTGAGGAGAAATGAATTTTTGAAGATGACAAAGTGAATTGAAGAAGGAAGTAAATGTAGGCCCTGAAGATAATTAAAGAAAAGAATTACAAAATAAGAAAGTGTCAAGTCGGCCCTAATGTTAAAAGGAAGTGACATAAATGGTATAAATAAACATCATTATACATTCATTTGATATAAGTCGAATTTCATAAGAAATAATAAGTAAAGAAGGCCGTATTTCAAGCGAGGATGAAGTCTTTTGGTGATGTGTTCTAAGGTATGTTATTTTCAGGTCATCTTACCAATTTTTCTCTAACTTTTTTTCTAGAACGATTCAGATGGTGCAATTGCTATGGTATTGAGAAGACATATCAAGGTACCTCTTGTACAAATTTCAGCTCTTGATTCGCTATAATTATGGAGATACACTCTCTCGAAGATAGGGTTTGTGACTAGTCCTGAAGCTAGTCAATAAACAGGTGTTCCGGGTAAAACAATCATAACTTCTTCATCGAGAATCAAAATAATGTGGGAAAAATTTCATTGGAAAGAGTACGGACTTTAGTTTCTTTTGTGCAAGTTTCAGAATCAGATGTTAAATATTGAGCATGAGGCAGTCTGTACAAGTTTGGTCTTCTGAATAGACTAGAATTGAATAAAGTCTACCATTCTTTCTATAACTTCTTTTTGGGGAGGATTCAAGGAGTGAAACGTGGAGGATTTTTAGAGAATACATTGAGTAATATTATATACAGGATCAAAGTACTCTAAGAATTGAAGAATTACATAAATTGAAGAAGTCTCAGGAAGCATTATCAGGTTCTATGTGATAATTGGTTGATGGTGATGATTTAATGTAAAATTTTATTATCTCTCATATATTATTGGGTGGAAGGAAGGGGAAAGGATGGAGAGTTCAACTCTCTCTTGATATTGGAGGATTGTATCTTCCTCTTGGAGTTTTATCCCTCCCTTTACATTTGGAATCTGTAGCTACCTTTGAAAGTCATTACTTCCCTTGAACAATAACTATTGATTATTTCTCATATATTGTGCATGGTGTATTGTCGTGTATTGGTGTAACTCTTATACTATTGTTCATTTCTCATTGGATATAGTTGAATGGTTTAAGTATAAGTTGAAAAAGGTTTTAAATTGTAATTGATACTGATTCACCCCCCTCTCAGTATCAACAATTGGTATCAGAGCGGGTTACCTTCAGTATAGTTTAACCACTGGAAGGAAGATCCTATGCAAAAATGGAAGAAAACATTCCAAATGGGATTCCATCATTTGATGTAAGGAATTTTGAATACTAGAAAAATAGAATGGAAACTTACTTGAAAGATCTTGGGAAGATGTTTGGTTCTCAGTTGCTTCAGGATACAATGCTTTGAAGAAACCAAAGACTGCAGCTCAGAAGGAAGCAAAAAGGAACAACAAACTGACAATAGATACCATCCTAGATGGATTGATAGATTTAGTGAAATCCAAGGTGGGATCATGTGCATCATCAAAATCACTTTGGGACAAGATACAAGACCTTTATGCAAGGGAAGATGCAGAAGAAGAAGAACAAGAACAAGAAGTTGAAGCAAATTACAACATGTCA
>ML778785.1:0-13402 GCA_009831015.1 Picea engelmannii
ATAGTTGAATGGTTTAAGTATAAGTTGAAAAAGGTTTTAAATTGTACTTGATATTGATTCACCCCCCCTCTCAGTATCAACAGCTTCATACATCTCCCCAGGGCAGGAATCTTGGTATGAGAAACTAACTTATCTCCTGCACCATGGGACTTTCTCAGAAAACCTAAACCCTAGGGAAAGGAGAGATCTTAGGTTAAAATCAACACAATATCACCTCATAAATTTGGTGCTCTTCCGCATTAATTATGATGGGGTACTTTTAAGATGTCTCAAACGTGAATATGTAGACAAGGTTCTGAAGGAGCTCCATGATGGACCTGGAGGTGGACACTTCGCAGGGAATACCACCACTCACAAGATACTAAGAGTCACCTATTATTTTCCTACTCTGTTCAAGGATGCTCACACATATGCTAGGAACTTTAAAACTTGTCAAATGAGTGTGAGGAGGGAAAAGACAGTAGTTGTCCCACTCCAACCTGTGGTTGTATCCAGGCCATTCGAGCAATGGGGGTTATATATCATAGGAGAAATTACATTGATTTCTTCAAAACAACATAGATACATACTCACTGCCACAAACTATTTCATTGAATGGGCAGAGGCCGTCCCTCTGACCCATGTTAACGAAAAGGTGGTGATCCAATTCATAGAAAAACAACTAATTACAAGGTTCAGTATGCCTTCCATCCTTGTTTTTGATAATTCTGCTTACTTTTCTTCCACCTTATTAACAAAGTTTACTTAAGACAAAGGAATCATAATCAGATACTCTGCAAACTACTATCCACAGTGGAACGGGGTGGCATAATCAACCAATAAGAACCTAGTGAGGGTATTAAAGAAAACAGTTGCATACAACTAGAGGAATTGGCACAATTCACTTCATAATGTCTTATGAGATGATAGAGTAACACCCAAGGAAGCTATAGGGAATTCCACATACCTTATGGTATACAGACAAGAATCCATTCTCCCGAACGGGATATATCTTCCATCTCTTCATCTTTCTTAGAATTCTAGAGAACAACCCTCATCAGTTATACAACAAAGGATTAATACCCTCCTCATGCTGGACGAAGAAAGGGAGAAAGAAAAATCAAAGTTCATAGCTCATCAACAAATAGTTAAAAGGTTGTTTGATAAGCATAAGGCTAAAGAGAAGAATTTTGAAGTAGGAGACTTAGTCCTGAAATGGGACAGAGCAAATGAGCCGAAGGGAAAACATTCAAAGTTTCAGAATCCATGGCTCAAACATTTTCAGATAGCCGAGAAAATTGGGGTAGGCATGTATCGGCTGCAAAATCTGAGGGGGGGACCCGACGCCCTCCTGGTGAATGGCCAATCCCTAAAACAATATTTCTATTAAAAAAATAAAAAAATAATGTGTGTTTTCGTGATATTTTGTTTTTAGGTAGGCTGATTGCGGAGTTCTTCATATTTTGTTTTTCTTGTTATAGCAGTTTCTGTTCTTTTGAAGTTTGTGTTTAGAAAGGCATTGGTTGACCTTAGGTCATATGATATGACGAACTATGTTCTTGACTCATGCTTACATACAACACAAGAAGCACTGGGAGAATTGCGGTTGTTTTGAAAGAGTTTTGTATCTAACCTGTGGAAATAAACAACCCCAGAAAAGTGATGAAGTGTCTTCCTGGTGATCTGGTAAAACCTTAAGGGAAAGATGGTAAGCTGGAAAGGAATACATGTACCTCAAGACAAAGCTAGAAAAAATTCACCTTAACCATCTCATTTTTGCAAATAACAGATGTCCTCCTCTCCCACTCGCTCAGGGCATTCTGCCAAAATAAAATCAATTATATCAAATGAGTGCAAAGTAGGAGAGGGTATGCAGATAACTTCTTCGGGGTTATGGATGCTCGCTGGCAGCGGAGCAAGGTTTGTGACATCGGGATGACTCCGTCAGGGCTATGATGCTCGCTGGCAGTGGCACAACACCGTAGCAAGTGGATAATGATAACTAAAAGGGTTGGTGCCAGCGAATACTTTACTCAACTTTTGTCAAAGAGGGCATGGGTCATGGTTACAGGAAACGAAGGTGGAATAAAGGTTGAAACCCCACAGGCAGACCCAGATGTAGTTTTTCTAAAAACCTGAAGTATGAGAATCTTAATGTATAGATACAATATTTTCTTCTCTTATTTTGGCTTACCAAATAAACCCCTAACCACGACTCATATGCTGATTTTTCAACATCAGTTGGTTCAGACCTCCACTTAGTTTCACCCAAGCTTCATCCTGGTCATGGATAGATCACCCATTTTTTTTATTATTTGCATCATCCTCCGTCAAGTTATAGGAAGATTCTTCCTTCTGATATGAATCCTTTCCATATCAGAAGAATAAGCCTCAAATTCTATAGAATCTATTTGTTCCCAATCAAATCCTAAACAATTTTGAACCAATGGAATACTTGTGTCACTCATTACTTGGATTCGTTCACCATCTGGGAATTTAAAAACGCAAGGATAGAAGAGTCTCTGATAAAAAATCAGTTAAATTCTTAACCAACTTTTTCATTAGCTAAGCCCGAGGAAGGAACAAATATTATGCTTTCTCCCAGCAAGTCGACATTTGTTGAGCACTCAACACACCCTAAAAATCCTTATCAAATTTTGTCACTTTTTAGCTACCACTTGGTTTTTTGCACTGTCTGACTCGATTTCATGTTGGGAAATGTTTTGTATTTGTTTATTATCATGACTCTTATCACCTATTCGGGTTTTTTTGAACTTATGAAACCCCAAGACTAAAAGGCATTAACACCTGAATTGAGATTCGACAGCTAAACACTGCACCTAACGCGCTCAGATTTCGCGATAGAAATATTTCAAGTAAGTAAATGAACCATGCGGAAAACAACAACCGTATAGCGTCGTTCTTCATCGGCATCGGTAGAAGGAATTTTTGGTTTGCATAATTTTTTAGCATAAAGGCTAGAGAGATAGCCTATCTCCTTCGACATCGGTAAAATACGAGGAGGACAAACGTTAACAAGAACAAAAATAAATCTCCGATAGTCGATGCCCGACGCACTTTATCGAGATCGGGGAAAACCCAAAAGGATCGAAAAATAGATTTTGACCACAATAAAGGTATCCCCGATTGTCGATCCCCTATGCGTTTTCGGCATCGGGACTTTTTCGAGGGAGCCGATCCGAGAGCACTTGTGTAGGTTTTTTCGTCAATCATTGATCCTGGACACTTTTCTACATCGGCAGGCTAGAATTTGGTTTTAGAACGAATAGCTCAAGGAAATTCCCGAATTTGACTAATACGAGCGAATTGAGTCACTGGTCTCCAACGCCACGTTTATTTACCAGGTAAGAGGGTCATATGGTCTAGTTCTATCCTGAGTCATTATTGGTTTCCTAGGTCTTAGTCACACCTTCGAGTCATCTTTTCTACATCAACACTTTACGATAAGATCGATCGGTGTCAGAGATTTTGTAGGGGGATATCAACGAAAATGTTCATAGCACAATCCGGATCCACGATCCACCCACTAAAACAGAAACACGACGAGACGTTTTCAACATTAAATATAATCGGATTTTGGACATTTAAGGAGATAATTAATACCCTATCCCACATTAGTTGCTACCTAGTGTGCCAATTAAAACAACAGTTTTAAAATATCCTATAGACCACATCACCACCCACGCCTCCACCATCAAGCCATGACGAATTCAAGTTCTAACTCCTCTAAATATTCAGTGGAAGATTTATTGAAATTTCACTCATGACCAGAATTGAATGGATGATGCGACACGGTAAGATCTTCCATGTTTAAATCTCTTGAACCATTGTGAACAAATTCATTATGCGCATAAGAGAATTCTAGAGCATCCGAAGGAGAAAAACGAGAAACTCAAAGACTGTACTGACCCCCGCGATTATCAAAAAATAAGGTTTAACAAGCTTCAGAGGTATGTATCCAAGTCTGTCAATTCGCTGGTTATAATTTATATGTGTTCGTCCGGTTTTTTACACAGTTTATAAAATCTGCTCAAGATTGAAGGAACAATGTTGCCAAGAAATCCAACCACTAGATGCTCGTCGAGAGCTCCAAAGCTAAAATAACCATAGACAAGAGAAGGTTCTTCTCCAGGAACCACGAGGCAATGGGAGTACGTCCCTAGGCTAGAGCCTATCATCAAGACAACAACAAAGAAAGTTTTCATCCAACCTCCAGCCTTTATCGATACAGAGGAAATCACCGGATCCAAGGCAACACTCCCATAGTGAAGGGATCTCTTCAACAGGATTAGCAGAGAAGAATACCTGAAGTATATCCCACACAACGACCTGACCGTAAGGGCGCTTGATGACTATGTGTTCCCCAACATCCGACGGTCATATTTACACATCGTGGCGAGAAAAACCCCCATTTTCCCCTGCATAGAGGTCCTAAAGTGGCTCATCGACCATACAGATGAACATAAATGTTTTATTAACAATGAGAATGTTGGGTGCGTCGGATTTTTCCTCCCAACAAAGGTCCAAAAATACTACAAGCTTAGGGACCCGGAGGAGCAACTCAACATGGAATTCATGGTGAAGTTCTATGAACTCCATGACACCAGTCGGTTGATGGCTTCATGGTGGAGGGAAGACAAGAAATTCACCAATCTGAGCAATGGATGGTATGGGACAATCAACCTGAGGGAGCCATACATCTATTTGATGGTTCTCATCTGTCGTCTATACGGAGAAAAGGATTGTTCCAATTTTTCGGAAGCATGGATGCCTTTGGCATAAACAGTTGCAATCGTTGGGTGTAGCTTCAACTGGAGAGCAATAATCTCCAAACAACTAAGCATATGTGTGCAGAAAGATTAGACGCCTAAGGAAGGAGAGGCATCAACTTTCTACATGGCCTCGTACTTGCTCAATGTCATGTGCACTAGGAACGTCTTCATCGGCATCAATATGAGTTGGCATGTTGCAGAGCTCCTGGTCCACATCTACTTCAATGTGCTATGGGAAAATAGGTACAAGAAATCCTACTCCCTCATCTGCGATGAATTCATCGCCCGTATTTATTTTATTCCTTTTAAGAAGGAATGCCCAGCTATCAGCGACAGCTAAGAAAATGATATCCAAGGTAGGTCATTGGTACTTGGACAAGTGCACCACCTACATTAGGGTGTTTGGGGACACCAGAACACCACATCTCCTACCAGCTCATGTCCCAAACCATCTCTTCGTGGGATAAATCTGTCATCAGACCATCCTGCAGGGCTATAACGCCACATTGGTCAAAGACAAGAAAAAGACCTTCATGCCCTACGGTTTTCATGTGGGGTTCTATCTAGTAAAGGAAACTTCTCAAGCCAAACAAGAAGGGCTAAGCCAACTTGAATTTAGGTTCCCTACAGGAAGATTCCGCAAGAATGATCCTAAGGGTATGGTCCTCCAACATGCATCACAAGTGTCATCTTGTTGGCCATATGCTCATGATAAGTTTGGGGATGAAGTACTCACAGAGAATGCCCAGGACTGGTATGAGGTGGTGCAGAGGATGGCCAACCCAAACATGACTAGGTTCAAGTCCATGAGCGTCAATGAAGAGGTGGAAACAATAGAAAAGTTGACTCAAGAGGCCCTCAGAACCAGGGAAGAAATTAGAGAAACAAAGGAAACAGAGGTGCAGGGAAGGGGATTGTTCTTGAAACCAGAGGCACAGACAAGGGGTCTGCACTTAATGGTAGAGGCCCAGAGAGTAATTGATCAGCTACAGAACGACCTGGACCTCATAGATATGACAAGGGTTCCAAACGACAACCCAATCGAAATCCGAGGAGGACCAAGTGACCCAGAGCTGATACATATTGAAGAAACCACCAGGTTAGATAACTCTAAAGTTTCAACACCACAGGTCGGATCACCAGGGGACGTTTCGGCTCAGACTGAGATAGAAAGGGCATCAGGGAGAGAAATTACACCAAATCCCATGTTCGATCTAATAACCATCTACAACAATGAGGAGAGCTCAGGGGTGTCTGTGGTCACTCCGGTGAAAATCATAGAGGAAACAAAACCTAAGAAAGCATCTTCCCTGGGTCCTGATGCTCCAAGTCAAAGCAGTCCGCAGAACAAGTATGAGGTAGAAATTTCCTTGGACAATGAGCCACCCAACACACTGGGGATCCCAATGGATAGCTCGAGGGATGAGCTAGGATTGAGTGAACAAGGGGAAGAAATTCCATAGCAGGATATTACCATCTCAACAACCGTTTATCAAGTAAGTACCGAGCCTTCCCCTGATTCATCAATTTTGGCCAGTACTTTAGACTCTCGATGAGCAACTACCAAAGGTCGAACTTTTTGGACATACATAAGAGGTTCAAGGACCCGGTCTTGAACAGATATAAACAGTCGAGAGCCTAGGAAACATTCTTACTTGGGGAGAGCAACAAATCCTTGAACCTGTGGATGAGGTCACCGATATACAAGCCATTTCCTACGACCGAAAGAGGAAAGCCATCATAAAAAGAACCACCAAAAAGAGGAGGCTTACTCTAGACAAATCCATCCTCATCACCACAGAGGAGAAATTGATTATCACAGAGCATGCCAAGACATATGAGCTTATCGACGCAGGGATGGCAATCACAGATGCCACCCTGGATAGAGAGAGGAAATATGAAGAGGAGTTGGTCGTTGCGCTGAAGGAGTTGGAGCATATGTGCCATTTGGAGAAATATTATCAGGACTCCACGCAAGCCACAGTGTTCTTGAGAAGCGAATTACAGGATGCCTACAGTAAATTCATGAATGAGCGGCACCTTTTCACTGCAGAGATAGACGATTTCCAAGAAAATACCCTTATGGCGCTGGCAACATGCAAGGACATGGAAATATGGTATGAGAAATCCCATCAAGCAGTGGAAAGGATCGATTACATCAACATAGTTCAACAGGGCTGAGACGTTGAAGAGCACGACATTCAGGTACTAAGGTACAACAACATCGACCACAAAAGGAAGTCCGCCGAATTCTGGGTGAAAATTTCCCAAGAACCTCATCAAGAGATCCAAGAGAAATGGGTCGATTGTGAAAGGAGTTGGACCAAGATCAATCGGGTGATGAGAGACATCGGTCTCCCAGAATTCGACACACCTGAGGACTTTGTTGACTTGCATAACACAGTCAAACTACATGCAAAACAAGGCTCGTCATGGATTGCAAAGATAGCAAAGGTGGAAAACATGGCACCAGGTCAAGTACAACAGTTCATGGAGCACCCGATCAAGGCTCGAACAATGTTACAATAGTTAAGTGTTAAAGTAGTCAAGTATCAAGTACGGGCAGTAGAGATAAAGGAGATACTTTCGGCCCCAATGGACCAACATAGATTCCTGTATGCCAACACATGCGAGGAACTCTTCGTCAAATGGTCAAAGTATGAGAAGAGTCATCCACTCAAATGAAACCATTTGATAATTCTTAGAAGACTGGGAATTGAAAGCGCCATGTGACGATGTTTTGTTTTACTTAGCTTGCACTTTTGATAGTTATTTTTAGTTAATAATTTGTTATAAATAAGGGGATCGACCTGTTAGAAGAGGTCAATGGTTTTTGCAAAGACCCTCATTTTTGGATTTGTAAAGAACTATTTTAGAGCTACCTTAATTGAGAATTATTGTTTAGGACAAGAGACAAGTTTATGTTTTTCATCAAAGGCGTGTGTGATTAGATCTAAGGAGGAATTATTTACGACTTTATCTCATGAATGGATGTTGTAACGAGTAAGAGTTTTTGAATCTATTGATAAGTTATCTAATTCAACATTTTTATAGTTCTTGTCTCTAATGATGAAAAGCAAAATCGTTGTGTTAATGTGTGATTAATGATTAGAGCTAAGGAAATTGTTTTTCTTGTCATCGTTTATTGCATGTATGTTTTCTTTCGATAATTGTATCTCGGTCAATAATTGGAATACCAACAAGTTGATGTATTAGTACTAGGCTTGTCGTAGGTGTAAGAATCATTGTATGCATGCTTGAGCACGAGGGTTATCCCGAGCTCAGCCTTCTTCAGCAGTTAATATTTTCCCCTTTGTTATTCAGCTGGTTTATACCAACACGTATCTTGTATCAGACTCACCTATAAGAGAAAATACAAAAAAGAGAACGTTCAAGATGAAGGAGGATTTGTCGTGAGAATATATATTGTCAATCACTACATAAATCCCATCAATTAATTGGTTGGATCACAAAATTTGGAGAACCATTCCACTATCAAATGCTGCAGAGTCTAATTGGGCCTCGGTGGCGGGTTTGGTTCCTACTGTTGAGTTAAATAGATTTAGGACCCCTCAACAAATCCCTGCACAACATCTAGGTGGATATTGGTAGCCGCCCACCTATTCCAACTGGATTATTTTGAAATTTTTCATGTCAATACACCTTTCTATACTTCCAGGGTCGTTTTAGGGCTCTAAACAATGTTTTCTTGGCTTTCCATGGTTAAACTGTAGACATAGAGCCTCATTCTAATCATCTTCTTTTGAATGAGCGTAGCCGTCACATCTCTTCTCAGAGATAAAGATGCACCATTCTAGCGAGTCTTGCACTCTATATTTTTATAGTATTTGTACATTTATTTCATTAATAGAAATCATGTATTGTTGTATTTCTCTGTTTATGGCAATTTTTATGTGTATTCCATTGTAATATATCTGCTTTCATTTTGTTCTGAAAATAATTTGGATCAGTGGTATCAGAGCAGGATGCTCTTGATCGTTTTTCAATGCATGTCCCTGACGAGGTCCGAGTATAACAATTTGGGTCTCAATCTTGTCTCTCTTGAGGACAATCACTCTCACACCCAAGAAACCCTCTATGGCAGCAAAAATGAAAAATGACAAAGTAGAATATTCTATTAACCTATTTCTTAAGAAATATCTCGCGCAAAAGAGGGACGAAATGATGGAGAATTTTTCACACATCCTTCAACGCCTGTCAATAACAACATGCACATCTTCATAAAGCGGCCACTTTGGAGGAACCTTTCCCTTCAAGGTACAAGTTAATTTTTATATTCCCGTATTTGAAGGTCAAATAGATGCGGATGCCTTAGAAAAATGGTTGAATATGCTAGAAGGTTATTTCTCTGTTCACAAATTTTCGACAGGGAAAATATCACCTTCGCACTCCTCAAGGCTCTTCCCCATGTCAAACATTGGTGGGAAACTTACTGGGGTAAAAGTTTCACAGATGAATATCGAATATATCGGGTCAGTCCCAGTTGGTATTTTTTGTGGATGCAGTCAAGGAACAATACTACCTAGTTGATAACTGTGAAGACCAATACACGAAATGGACCACACTATGACAAGAGAAGAGCCAAACAATGTCTAAGTTCACAAATACTTTCCATACCTTGCGCACCAAGATGGGTATCAAAGACTCTAAGCTACATTTAGTTCTAAAATATCGTGGGGCTCTGCATAGGTACATCCAAGTTGAAATGGATTTCCTAAACATCTCATCATTGGGATTTGCTTATCGATATGTTGTAAAAATCAAGCAGCAATTTAGGCACCAAAAAAAATGGGAGTTTGGGTCTGCAAATCTGCAACAACCAAAGCATGGTAAAGACGGCCCTAACCAACAACCTTCCAACAATCAGTCCAAGACACATGAAAAGAAAGGTAAAGGAAAGACAAAGAATGACATTGGGAAGTGGTGTGACTTCCACAAAAACCCCTTGCACAATAACGATAAATGTCGCTCAAAATAGTCATTGGTGGTCGAGGTCAAAGACAAGGAGATGAACCCTAATTCAGAATTTGATCCAAAAAATATTGAAAATAGACAGATCATCGACGTTAGGGATGATTTTAAGGATGGAAATTTATTTTAAAATGTAGAAACCTTAGCAAATCTTACTAATCCTTCATATGCCAACTATAAATGTTTGGCGATATTTTTGTAAAAATATTCAAATTTCTAAGGATTTTATATAGTTTGTATAAAATTTTGGTGATTTTTAAGGTAAAATAATTTTATCCTATAGAATTTGGGCGAATAATATTTAGAATAGCGAATATTGTTTTGGGAAAAACCTTGTAAAATTATCCCATGAGCGAAATTTATCCCCTAAAATCATCCCTAAGATTCGACGTAGACCCTACTGCTACTGTCACGACCGCAACAATTCAACTAGAAGAACTAGTAGATCCTAAAGAGGGGGAGCACCTCTTCCATTCACAGATATGGGTGAAGGGGACCCCATTGCATTTCATTGTTGATAGCGATACCCAAAAGAACCTCATCTTAGATGAGGTCGTCAAACAGTTGGGGATGTCGACAACACCACACCCACAACCATACAACATTGGGTGGCTTCACCATGGACAAGATCTTCGTGTCATCCAACAGTGTCGCATGTCCTATGGCATCCATCCCTTTAAGGATGAGGTAGTGTGTGATGTTTCCCCTCTTGATGTATGTGATTTTGTTTTGGGCCAACCATATATGTGAAAACATCATGTTGTTTATCAGTCTTGACCCCTTAGTGTCATTATTACTTTGGGGGGTCAACTCTACAGGATACCAGAGGTAGTTCTGACTATTGTTCCACCAAAAAAGTGTCGCGAGGTAATCTCTCATACTAAAAAATTCATCCTCTTCACATTATGTTCAAAGGATGCACATAAGGCCACTACAACCACTGCAATCACAACACCTTCTATCCAGCAGAAGCGGATTATAGAAGAGAAAGCATATATTGTTTCTTCACCTACAATGGTGCCTACACAATGCCCTGTCAAGCCCATAGACAATAGGTTGGTGGAACAGATTCAACCCCGCCAGAAATAGGTTCATGAAAACCTTCCACAAACCAAGCAGTGCAACTTCTCCAACAAGGCACGCATCTCACTAAGATTCAGATTCAAAAAATACTTTCCCCTCTTCCCTGGGCACTAAACGCAATGGAGACCATTGCTTCCTAAGGGGGGAGGATTGATTTAGGTGGATATTGGTGTCCACCCACCTGTTCCAAATTCCAACTAGCTCGTCTTGACAGTTTTTAGTTCAACACGTTTCTCTCTAATGGAGACATTTCTTTGTAATTGTGGGTTCTTCACTTACGGGGCTGTCATGAAGCCCTACACAACATCCAGGTGGATATTGGTGGCTTCCCACCTATTCCAACTGGATTATTTTGGAATTTTTCATGTTAGTACATCTTTGTGTACTTCCAAGACCGTTTTGGGGCTCTAAACAATGTTTTCTTGGCTTGCCACAGTCAAACTGTAGACGTAGAGCCTCATTGTAATCATCTTCTTGAGAATGAGCGTAGTCATCACATCTCTTCTCAGAGATAAAGTTTCCACCATTCTACCGAGTCTTGTACTCTGTATTTTTACAGTCCATGTACATTTATTTCATTAATAGAAATCATGTATTGTTGTATTTCTCTGTTTCTGGAAATTTTAATCTGTATTTCATTGTAATATCTTTGCTTTCATTTCATTCCGAAAATAATCTAGATCAACAAAATGGACAAACCTTATTCAGTGTGTCTTATAGATTATGCACCAATGTGCTTATTATTTAAGGATGCACTAATAAGAGTTTTATCAGAGAATAATGAAACAATCTCTAGTGTGCATGTAGGAGGAACACATTGATGCTTCTTCTATGTGAACACACTAATAAGGTTTTGTATTTTTTTAAATAAAAATTGATATTGTATAAGAAAACACCTAAACATAATTTGGTGCATTGTAGATAGTGAAGCATTGGTGTGCTTACTAGTTTAATATGCAATGGTTATAGTATGTTTACAATTGAATTAATCTTATACTTAATCACATATATTAGTAATAATGACCATCAATGTGCTTGTTTATTTAATGTATTGGTGCACCATATATGTGAGCACACTAGGGAACCATATACAATTTAAGTGCACTAACCAAAAGACCTCCACTAAAACCTCTAGTTTCCCACCTCCACTGGCAACCTCTTGAATAAATGGAGAAGGAAAATGTTTTTTGGGAGGTTCCACAAAAACTTCTTCTAGAAGGTGTTTCCTTCTAGTGCTTATAACTTGGCCATTGACCCATGAACTTTCTAACTAGGGATTTCCTTGGAACCAAAATGGTTTTTCTCTAGGGAGTGGAGGTTTTGATCTTTACCTTCAAAACCTCTTATAGCTTCCTCGCAAAATAGTCACAATTTAAATGTGCCTTCCTTATTTAGTTCAAGGATTCCACGGCAAGGAGCTAGAAATTGGGTATGTCCTTCTTGAAATCACTAGTACCTTCTAAATCTACCATGAGATCAAATGCAAGGAGACAATCCTAACAAAAACTAGCAACTACGAGATAGAGCATCGACTAAGGAGGAAACCAAAGAAACAAGCATGAGATTCACCCAATCTCCCCATTCTTTGTCATTCAATTGTGATGACTACATAAGTTTATAGCATTAATATTGAAATAAAATACGAAAAAGAGTGAAAACTTATAAGATGTAAATAATTTTCTATGATATGGATTGGATCATTATATTATTCTTCATCTATCTCGATGCTTTTAGAGTGGAAAAAATTAGAGAAATCAACTTGCAGGGTCATTTTAGTGGCAGGTCCCAATTGGGGTCTATAACCTTCCAGAGCCATTATGAGGAATTACTTGAAGTTTTCTTGGGGTTCTTATGTTTAGAACTTATGCACACACCCTTGATAGTGTTATGCACTATGATACTTTTTCAATGGTGCAGACCATGCGTCAATCAAAGCTCAAATGCAAAGGTTATGCCTTCCGCAAGTTGACCACCATGCTACAAGAGGATCCCATATTAGCCCCTGTTACTTATACATATGGGGCTAGCCACATGAGGATTTTAAAGAAGAATATATAAGGTCCAAAACCTTATCACAATTGAAGATTGAGTAAGTCAAAACCCTAACCCTAGATGGTTATCGGGCTATGTTAAATATTGGGCCACTAGGAGGAGAAGGGATTCCATTTTATGTTATTATCTTTTGTTCCATAGCATAGCAAAACAACTGGGAGTGAGAAATGAGAGAACATAACAAAGGGTGTTGATGTTCTATAGCAGCTAACAAGCCACAGGTCTCAAATAACTCCATAGAGAGTATTATTCTTTGTACTTGCATTATTTCCATACTAGAGAAAAAAACACAAAGGAGCCTCACCTTTTAGCTGGGTTTTCTCCCGTAAGGATTTCCAGAGAAAATATTTTTGTTATTTTGTGGATGGTGTGTGGTTGTGTTTTATTGTTCTCTATTTCCCACATTTTAACTATTCCATGCATAAGCAGAAAATCAGTAACTAAATATTTTGGAATCTAAAGGAATTTAACCTTCAGAGTGTAGATTTTGGTTTTATTTATCA
>ML778785.1:22656-37981 GCA_009831015.1 Picea engelmannii
ATCATTGGAGAGAAACCCTAATGGTTTCTAGAGTCTATTGGCCAAACAGTTGGCATCCATCAAATGACTGAAGAGATAACAGTCACACCATTTTCTTATCTCAGAAAATACAAGCTGTGTAAGTGTGTAGCTGTAAGTGTGTCGGTGGTTAAAGGGGCCTTTCCCCACAGCTCGACAATAATGGATACAAGTTACTGTAGATAAACTTTTAGCAGAAAAGACAATCAGGCGTTCTTTGTAATAAAATGAGAAATAAATAACAATTTTTGAATGTGAGACACGCAAATGATGTACGTAGAGATTGAATATGGTGGAGGCGTGGAATTGATGGGTGGAAGGACGCGGGCCCCCACCTCCGGGAAGCTCTATATGAACCAACCCAGAGCATGAGCCAACACCCACAAGATATTTTGGATCCTCATCCTACCAGATAAAATCCAGAATTTTGAGCTCAGGCTCCTGCGAGAATCGAACCTGCGAGGTCGCCATGGCTATGAAGCTGGGTATCGGTGGTGCCGAGAGGCCTTTTGTGTTTTATATGACTCTGATTCTGATGTGGGTATCTGTGATTATGCTGCCCTTGGTCTTGCGCCGCCTTCGTCCAACTGCGGAGTCCATCGTGCTTGCCTGGGCTTCGTTCGCCTCTTGGCTTCGACCTCCTTATTTGTACGTTGTTCTGAATGTTGTTATTGTGACTCTGGGGGTCAAATCCGGGGTCCTGACCAGTTCAGGCGATGCTGAAATTGTTTCGGAGAATTCTTCTCATTCAGCGCCTCAGAATGACCTTGGATGTTCTGATGGACTGGAAAAATGGGAAGAAAACCAGTGTTTTTCTTCGCATTTGGTTAATGTAGAAGCTGAAGCCGATCAAGCAGAATTCATTTGTCTCCTGAGAGTTGCTGATGGCGACGATAATTATGACGAAGGGGGAGAGGAGGAGGAGGAGGAGGAGGAAGAAGAAGCGGCGCTGAGTGCTGAAGAATTGTACGAGAAAGCAGAGGTTTTCATCGGCAATTTCTATCGCGAGCTCAAGCTCCAGCGGCATGAGGATTCGTGGAGGAAAATACAAGGGCGACCCTACTCAGATATTCGTTGAGTATCTTAAATCACGTCGTACAGTTTTATTTTTCTCAATCTGAATCAGGTCATGGTTCAATCCATTTATAGAGCTTGTAATTAACTCTTGAGAATTCTATCGTGAAGCCCATCATGCATTTGTTCATGGAGATCATCATCACAGGAGTCAGATTGTTAGATCAGATCAGAGCCATGAGCATGGCAGTAAAAATATCGACAATTCAAATGGGGGGTTTCGAACTTTCGACTCTCTCTCTTGCTCTCTGAGCTCGCGCATTCTCCTTCACAGACAGACAAATGAACTGTGTGTACATCTATTTATTAAATGCTTCACAATCATGTTCTATGTACATGTACAGTGAATAAATGCTTGATGATAATCAAATTCTGCCATTGAGAGACGTTATTTTTAAAAAGTTTCCTCATGTTTGGTGTGGTTTGTTTGTTATTGATGGGCTGGACTGAAGGTGGTCCTGCAAGTTGTGATGTGAGGTGAGGCTTTTGACTGTTCAATTATTTAATTCACAGTTGTCATCAAATCAAAGATCCCTTACCTCATTGACAGATCAAAGATCCCTTACCTCATTGACAGTGCAAATTAACATAAAATGTAAAGTAAGTTTTATCATGAAAGAAAGAAAGAAAATGATTTAAACGTTCACCAGGTTAATAATAGTTTACGGGTCACCAGGCTAACAATAGTTTATGGGATAGACCGTCTCATACACTGATTTCTGCAGTTCAGCCATTTTCCTGTTCAACTTGATGATTAGCTCCTTCAATTTCTCCATTGTCCCTAGCTGAATAAGTTATTCCAAGAGCTAGTTGTTTTGAAGGCTTCACACTCTAAAATGAAAAGTTTTTCCGTTTCCACTTTTACTGAGGTGCAGAACACACACACCCTTTCTTCCCAAGCTTCTTTTGGTCTTTTCCAACGATTGATGGGAATTGGTTCTTAATTGGGCAATAAGCATTTTGGCTCTCCAAGATATATTGGCCCTCTCATGTGTATGTATTTTTCCTCAAAATCTGTTTAGATAAATTTAAACAAAATCATAATTTTGAGTTGTTTAAATTGTATTTCTGAATGCATAAATGGATGATATTGATAAATTTTTGAGGCACTCTGATTATACAAATTTAACTATACTAAATTTTAAGCAAAATTAATGGATAATATAAAAAAAACAAATATCCCAATCTAAACGACATTTAATAAAAGTAGCAACTCATACAAATTTAATATATTTAATATATGAATTAACCATCTAAACATTGGACTTTTTGAACTTTTTCACTGTGAAACACATCTTGGTGAAATTATCATTTTCTGTTTTTTAAATGGCGTTTTTAAATACATAAATAGATTCAACACCCCCCAAAACTCTTTGAACACTAGAATTATACTGACTCAATCACTTAAATCTGAACTTCTACCTATTTATGCTTGATTTCAGTAAAAATTGATTGAAAAATATACTCCTAAAAACTCTAAAAAATAAAAAATTGTTAACCAAATATAACTTGAAATCCAAAACCTACCATACTTACTCTTAAATGTATGTTACCTAACTCTTCAATTTATGTGACCCATAAGTTACAACAACCAGGGGAGCTTTTTACTAAAATGTATGCTCCTCGAGAGCTCAAATGAATCATTTAAAGCTCGTTAAGGTGCAGCATATGCATTATTCAAAAAAGCTCGTTAAGGTGCAGCATATGCATTATTCAAAATGGTTAGGGTAATTTTATTTTTGTTTAAATCAGCAAGTATAAAAAATCATGGGTTGAATGCAAATTTTTTGATATAAAAAATTTATATTTTTAAAATTTTGATTTATAAAATTATGTGAAATATTTAAATATAGATATTATTTAATTGTTTTATGAAATGATTTTTTTTTGTATATCTGGTGATATAAATTTAGACAAATTTATTATTTTTTGTTGTTTAAAATTTAATTTTAAATATAAAAATGGATTTCAGTATGTTAAAAAACTTCTTAAACTTTAAAATTATACAAAAATAATTATTCAATATAAGAATTTAACAATTTCTGACTAAATTTTAAACAAATATCCAAAAAAAATAATCAACAAAAAAAATCATTTATAAAAAATTACTACTTAAAATTTTACAATATATATTAACTAAAAACACAACTAATTGAATTATATATATATCGGAGTTAACCGTAGGCTGCAAGCTTTCGGAGCAAGTGGTTCATAACTTTATTCACTTTTTATTTACCATATGTCTTCCTTTTTTTGAGTGATTCACATACTCAAAGACTAAAAGAAAAAGTCGAGGGAAACATATGTCCTTTGTTATAAAGCGTGCCTAACATTAAGCAACCTATTTATTATGTATAATTGAATGTTGTATAAAGGTGGGTATGGTTTGAATTTAATTGTTTCAAATTCAATAATGTATGTCTATATTACATAACATTTATTGCTATGCAGTGGGTATATATTATTTTTACATAACATTTAACATTCAATGTTATGTATCATGATAGATATTGATCATTATAAATAGTTAATGCTATGCAGTGGGTATATATTATTTTTACGTAACATTCAATGTTATGTATCATGGTAGATATTGATAGTTATAAATAGTTTATAGGGTAGATATCCTTTACCATTTATACAAAGCATATCTGGGAAGAATTTTTAGGTGAGTTTCTTGAACTATAATTTATGCATTTTATATTATATAAATAAATTGCATGCTTAGTGTGAACAAGTCTAGGCATATTTGGAAAGAATTTCTAGAGTGGTTTCTTTATTTTATATATATAATACATATGTATGTCTTAAAGGTAGTGTTGGAATTTTTGTTGGTTTAAAATCCTTTTTGGATCACTAGTATTAGGACGTAGTCTAAAAGTTCTACCTTTCTACTCTTTTTCGAGCATCCTTTTCGACGAGTTTTGCCCAAAATCCGGTCAGAAATTCAAATTGCATATTTTAATGGTTAATCTCATATATTTTGGGTGTCTTGGAGTTTTTGAGAACACTGATCTATTTATGCATTCAAAAACGCGATTTAAATAATATAAAATAGTGATTTCGTCAACAATTGTGTTGTCGAATCCCGATGATAATTGTCGAAAAGTAAAAAAACGTTGAACAATTAAACTACGCCACTAAATCTCAAGTGACCCCACCTAATTCGAAGAACATTCACTTGATTATGATTCAGATTTTATGATGAAATTCGACAAACTTCACACTCCCCATGATCCCCACCAATCCTAAGAGACCCTTAAGAAGTTTGGACACATGAATCTTGACATTATTAGACCCATCGTCAATATTATAAGAGCAATGTGAGGTGATGTGTGATAAATTTGCTAAAACGACTAATGATTAGAGTACGAGTGGCGATGTTTAAACATTGCACAAACTTTTCAATAATTCCAAGGTGTTTGAGGATGCATTATTGGATGAAACTTCCAAGGCATTTGAGGGTGTGTTATTAGATGAGATTTTCATTAGAACATTCTCATGTACCTCAGGATTATGGAGAAGTATTATGAGTGTTTAAGGTTGGTCTATAATATCTATACATGCCAAATCTAATATAGTTCATAATGTTGATATAAATTAGTAAGTTGTTCAATGTGGTCATTTAAAAAAAATAGAAAATGCAATCAATCTCTATCTTAGGGAGATAATTATCAAATCCATAACAAAAAAACACAAGATTTTAAGTGGTTATGAAGGAGTGCCCATGTAAATCTAGGTTTAAATTTTGACTAGTGCAGAGTCATTATATGTGTAAAGAAAGGTGTAGGTATAGAGCCTTTGTGTATGTAAGGGAAAGTGTTTGACTTCCCAAAGTGATCTGGATTGAATCATTATATTATTTTTCATCTATATCGATGCTTTCTAAGTGAAAAAATTGGAGGAATCAACTTGCAAGGTCATTTCAGTGGCATGTCCCATTTTGGAAAATTAAGGTCTGGAACCTTCCAGAGCCATTTTGAGGCATTAAATGACATTTTGGGGGGTTTTGGTGTCTAGAACTTATGCACACCCCCTTGATAGTGTTCTATAGTCCGAGACCTTTCTAACGGTGCAAAATGTGCATCAATGAGAGTCAGTATGCAAAATTTATGCCTCACGCAAGTTGACCTATTGTGTTGACCACCATGGTACGAGAGGATGCCACGTTAGCCTCCATTACTCATGCATATGGGGCTAGCCACATGAGGAATTTCAAGAAGATTATGGAAGGTTTAAAACCCTACCAGAATTGAGGGTTGAGGAAGTAAAAAACCTACCCCTAAATGGCTATTGGGCTATGTTAAATATCGGGCCAATAGGAGGAGAAAGGGTTTCATTCTAGGTTATTGTATTTTGTTCCATAGCCGAGTAGAACAACTGGGACCTGCCACTAAAATGACCCTGCAAGTTGATTCCTCCAATGTTTTCCACTCTGAAAGCATCGAGATAGATGACAAATAATATAATGATCTGCTCTGATGCAAACTCATCATCCTCTAATATACCGTGATTTGTTCAATTTAGTGTCACAACTCTATATTTAATATTGTGAAATATTAAAACTCATGGAGGTAAATTGATTCCTCTTAGGTAGCACTATAAACCAGTATATCATCCAAATTATTGAAATATGATATGTAAACTATCGTGGATATTCCACTAGAATAGTTCATCACAATAAATCTGATAAATAAAACTGAACTCTACACTATGAAGTTTAAATTCCTTTAGATTCCAAAATATTTAATTATTGAGTTTTTGCTTATGCATGAAATAGATAAAATGCAGAAAATAGAGAACACTAAAGTACAATCATACAAGGTGAAAACATGGAGTTGGGAAACACTTTTTGAAGTAAACGCAAGAGTTCTAGAGAATTGTACTAGCTTCGTACTCATATTTAAAAAAAAAAAAATTATGGACGTATAGTGGGACAAATTTGAGGGGCGCCAACAACATATACTTTAAAATTTTAGGTATGGATAATGAGTGACCTGTGTACCCCTCATTTTTTTTAGAGATGATTATTCATTTTACGGAATCCAAATGTATGCTCATAATTTACACATATCGTACTTGGAAGCGGACTATATGTTGAGGATTTTCATACTTAAGAACTATTTTTTATTATTTATCGAAATGACATATGTTTAAAAAATGGTGCCTTATTGACACATGTTGGTGTCCTCACATTTTCTTTCAAATGTGATTCTTATCAAACAAACTAAAACTACCATTTTGAAGAGGACAATGCAAGGAACATCCTTGTGAGTTTTTACATTTTTTTGGTGTTGTCATTATGATGATATTGAATTTTCATTGTGACTGATTTTTAGCTCACTAAATTTCCTAATGATAAAGTTTAGAAAAAAAAATAGTAAAAAGTAGAAATCTCAAATCAAATTCAAAAATTCTCATACCATGAGAAAGTAGATTCAATGATGAATCTATTAGTATAAAATCTGAGAGGTAATTCTCATATTTTGCAGGGTTTCTACCTTGCTCAAGTGACAAATTTTAGAAAACTATAGAAATGCTTGTTTTATTCGTTGACCAGAAACTCTTGGCCGAGAAATTTACTAATTTCTAGGGTGAGTGTTTTTTGGCCCAAAAAGTAACCCAGAGTAAAACAAAACTCTCGCCTGAGAGTTTGTTTCAACTCCCGTCCGAAAGAATAAACAAACTCTCGGGCAAGAGATTTATTACATAATGCCTCGAGAATATTTTAGGGGATGACATATTAATTGCTCGAGATTCCCGATGGGATTCTATAATTTCTCACCCGAGAGTACTATATATAATATCTCACCCAAAAGTTTATTTCCATCATTCACCTTCGCAAGTATGAAAAAGAAGTTCAAGTTCAGATATTTTCAATGCCAAAAAAAATTCTAAGGTGTTTTTTGTTTTGCTTATGGAGGTTTTAAACTTTTTCATATTAGAAATTTCTTTACAAAGGGTATATTTGCTCATTTTCTTTGTAAGGGAAAATATTATATACTTGGTTTCGACATATTATTGTTTTTTTTTAAGACATTGTAAAATTGGTTTTAGCATATTAGTATTTGTTTTTTTAAAGGAAAAATGCAAATTTGGTTTTGGCATATTATTGTTTTTTTTAAGCAACATATTGTAAACTTTGTTTTGTCATATTACATTTTTTTTTTTATATAAGGGATATATGGTGAATTTGGTTTTAGCATAGTACTATTATTTTTATAAAGGGGAATATTGTGAATTTGGTTTTGTTTTCATGTCATATTGCAATTTGTTTCATTAATTGTACAATTTTATATCCAAAATATTACTATGATTTCAGAATTTTTCCATTGGAGTTTAGATTTTTAATTCTTTCAACATGGGAAACCAAAAGAAATGCGCAATAAAACATGATCGCACCAGAACTGATGGAGAGGCAAGGAAAGATAGAAAACGTGAAAACATGATAAAGTTAAGAGCAAAAAGAGCAATGGAAAGAAATGTGGAGCCACATGGCAGTGACGAAGAAATGCAAAATGTGGAGGCACATGGCAGTGATGAAGAATTGCAAAATGTAGAAGCACATGGTGGTGATGAATAAATGAAAAATGTCGAGGAACACGTTGATGAAAGAAATGAAGAACATGGAGGTGACAAGGTAATGACAAATGTGAAGCAAACGATGGGAAACATTGACACTAAGACCATGATTGGTGAGTAAATATTTTTTTATGTTTATAAAATTGTATTTAATACAAGTATATAATTGATTTAAAAGTTAAAAATCTTATAAATTTATATATTTTCATGCAAGGTCAACATCCAACTTATAACATCCTACCATACCTATCAATTTACAAATATTAATTGGAAGTTGCAACAATATCGCCATGGACAACAATTTTTTGGAGAATATGGATTCAAGTAAAATTGAATAATTAGGACCTTCGATGCGTGATCATACAACTCAATCTAAAGCAAAAAAGAGAATTATCTTGAAAGTATTCCTGTCATAGCACAAGCTTAATTGTTACATAGATTGTTAAAGAAAAAATGTCTAAGAAATGCAATTAAATTATTGGGCATTAAAAGTGTCAAAGAGGTTAAAAAAACTGACATGGTATCAAAAAATGTGACCTCGACCCTTGCCACACTTGCAAGGAAACAATCCCATGATTTTGTGGTTGATCGTAAAACATTGCTAAAAGGGGTTGTAGAAAAAAACACTGCAACTTATCATTTGTTGGCTATGACTGCAAGAACATTAAAAACATCAAGAAAAATTGTATGGAGGCATAAAAATGTTAGGGTTCAATTATATGAGGATGATGAAGTTGCATGTTGGGTTGTTATCTATAGGCAACCTGATCAAGATAGACTTCCAGATAATGTGAAGGATACGGTGAAATAATTTTGGCATTTAAACTCTCGTGTCTTACCAAATGAAAAGGATGTTGTGTGACGTCATATATCTAAAGGAAACTATGAAACTCATGCCAAACACATAATAGAGGTCACTCAAGTGGAAATGTTCAAAACTTTTATGGAGAGTAATGTTGATGTCAAGATTTCCCTTAGCACATTTGTGAAGCTTAAACCATGGCATGTCAGGCCCATCATTGTCCACAACACATGTTTTTGTCAATACCATGTAGAATTTGAATTATATTATGAGACATTTCTAAATTTTGGCAGACAGTGTTGGCAAAATGACCCCCCTCCTTCGAGTGTTCATGAATTTGTATCTAAAATATTATGTGCACGAGTGAATGGTCAAGTATTCTTTAAGAAACAATGTCGGTGGTAGAAAATGTGAATAATGTTCTCATTTTGACCTTTTTTATGCAAAATAACCCATCGATCCAAATGATCCTCGATTTTTAAATCACATTATGAAATGGAAGAGATATGAATATGTTGATTATACTCATGTTACATATTCAACGACAACATCAAGAAAGATTGATTTAGTTGAAGATGATATCTCTGTGACATATTTTATGGAGTTGTTCAGGGAGAAAATATATAGATATATCAAGCACTCTCATACAACATGATGGCGAGACTTACAGTTCAAGCAATAATGAGATGTATTTCCAAAAGGAACAATATTATCAATTGTTGAATTTTCTTAAAATTACACTTTCACTCCGCAAAAGGAGATACAAAGTGAGTATTATCATTCAGACCAGGTATCTATATTTGTGCATATTTTGTACAGACATGCATAGCTTCATGTCGATGGTTTTGATAACATTGAAAATAAACATGAAGTGATTAAAGAGTATCATTTCTACGTTAGTGATGATCGTACACATGATACATATTTTTTCCAACATTGTTTTAATATTATTTATAAAGAATTATCAAGATGAGGGGTCACTTTTAAAGAGCATTGGGTGTGGTTAGATGGTTGTGTTCGTCAGTTTAAATTGACACACTCATTCTTATGGTTGTCTCGCTTCATAATAAAACAGATGTTCGACACACATGGAGCTTTTTTGAAATGGGAGATGGAAAAGGAGAACATGATGGTGCTGGGGCATGCATAAAATCTGCACTTAGGAGATATCAAATGAATCACTTTTCTTCTCACTTCACAAATTCAAACGATGTTTTTAATTGGTGCAAGAAAAATTTAATCCATGAATTCAACGAAAGGATGGATAATGTGAGAAGGTATGTAATTGTTTCAATGACCCTTAATGTTTTCAAATGCAATTACTTAATGTGCTTAGATGTACATGGGTATTTTTATTTAAAATATGAAAAAAAAATATTTTATTTAAATGTGAAATTTGATTTGCACGAGTTATGTGTTTATCTTGAACAGGTTCTTTTGGAATATTGCAATGGGTTATATTGACAGATCAATTCCATATAATTGTGATACAATCCCTGAAACAAGGGGCTTACATTCTATTAGGAGTAAGAAAATGGAAAATATACATGCAATCGAGAAACACAAGTACTCTTGTTTTTGTCTTGCATGTATTGATGATGTAGATTCCTTCAATGAGTGTCAAAAGCAAACTAACAAATTTGTTAAACCATCGATACACCAAGAATTGACATCATTGCACCCATTTGGAAATATCACGGATGTAGAGCACAACAATGAAGTGATTGTGATTGACAAGGATTGTGATCGTGTTTTTGATATGGTTAGAGAAGGTGATGTATTTGTTGTCATTGCACTGATAGTTAATCCAAAAACAATGCATTATTATTTATTGAGATGCACTAGGTCGAAAAACAAGTTGATGCAAGAATTTAAAGATCTGTCAAATTATACGTATGCAGTGGGTTCAATGGTTTTAATGGGACATTTATTTGTAGAAGTAAGGAAATGTAATTACCATATTCTTTTTCAAGACTATGAGACAAATGTTATATGTGCTTAGTACAATCATTTGGTCATAACAACCCTGTTGCAGTTGAAGTCAATGAAGACTAGGAAAAAGTTCAAGAATTGACAGTGGAAATTATCGATAGAAGATCATAATGTCATTCTTGAAAATAAACCACTAACACATTTGATATGAATCAAGAACACATTGGTCAAGATGAATTTTTCTTTGATTCTAGGGTTAGAACATAGAATTTTTATATAAATTGCACTTTATAGTTTATGGGCTTTATATTGGACTTTATATAGTTTATGGACTTTATATAGTTTTCAATATCAATGTGTTTTAATGATAAAAAATTAAATACTAGATATGTTTTGCTATTAGTTCCTACCTTTTAGGTTGGGAATATATGAATCGGTTGGATGTGGTTGGATGTGCTTCCTATTAACTTGCATGAAATCCAAGTATTTATTCCTCTTTTAAACAATTTTTTTTTTTTAAGATATAAAAAACTTACCTTATTTCTCATTACCTTGCTTCTACTTCATTTTTTAGTTTCTATCTAAGCCTGGAGGAACTCTCTTGTGAAGGAACTTTATAGTAGGTTGAAACCTGTAGTAAGCCTTATTACAATTATTTCTTTCACACTACATCTACTACATAGTCCCTATTTAATAGATATGGCCTAAGTACATAGAAATCTATCTATCTACTTAAGGGGGTTAGGGTAGGACCCTAATAGATTCACATGGTTAATTTTTTTGTGAAGATGTGATATGAAACATTAGATAGAGATATTAGTTTGAAACTACTAAAAAAATAAAATTAGTTTCCTTTTAGATGAATGTGGAGAATGGAAAAGTCATCCCTCCTCTAACCCATAACCTTTGCCCGATGATTTCAAACATTCTATAATGGTATTTTTTAATGATGTAACAACATATGTTATAGAAATGGATGGAAAATCCATTGATACTAATAAATTTATTTATCCCCATTGCCAAATAGTATGGATTTTTTTTCAATATCTTTATAAATTTTTGTAATTGTATGGAACATTACAGAGTATGGTGTTTTTCTTGGGAAGCCTCCCTACAGATTTTTAATACGATTGAAATATATTCTCCTGCATCAATAGTTCATTCTTAATCATTTTGATATTGTGTTCTTAAAACAAAGGATGGAGACTAAAAAACTAGTGATTTCTAGGCATGTGTAATGATTTCCCATACCTATATATGCTAGAGGCAAAGAGGGTTCAACTTAAAGGGAAGAGGTTTCTAATGCTTCCCATAGAATATCAAAATATAAATGGGTTTATGAGCCAATTACATGGAAGGAAAGATATCAAGTTGGATCCTAAGATTTTCCTTTAAGAAAGAACTTTCAAAAAACATGTCTAAGTCTCGTTCTCGTGTCTTTTAATGTGCATTTTCCTCTTCTCTAGACCTAGTCTATGAGATCCAAATCTGGAATAATTTCCTATTGCATTTTCTTAGATCCATTAGAAATACTACTTTCCTTTTAATTTGTCTAACATTAGACAAGGTTTAATATTTTAACAAGGACCTTCCCTTCATCTAGTAGTTTGTCCTTGAATTTTGTTTGGGACTCCCAACACTATTGTTTCCTTCTCATGTTCTTAGGTGTATAAATCTTAAATATTCTCATGAATATAACTAGAAATAAGTCTTCAAAGAGATTGAAAAACTAGTGTGGACTATTACCTCATCTAGTAGATCCAATTCCTATGGGTCCGAGAGAGTGCATATTCCTCTAGACAAGTCTTTGTCATATATACTAATTTGATTCCCTTTTTTCCAAATGATATTTTGAATAAATTTCGTGTCATTATTTCTCATCTTGATGTCTTGTCAAAACATTGTTTTCATACTATGATTGTGAATTAACATTGTTACTCTATCTTGCTTCATTATATAGTTTCTAACTCCATTTAGATACATATATTCACATTAAGGGTTTTAATACGTCAATTGAAGGAAAACATAATAATGTAATGGATCACTAGATATTCATGAGGTAGAGATATGCAAAGTATTAGAGAGGAGGATAGAGGTTTTGCCAAAGTTTATGCTACACGCTTAGGTGAATATAACTAGGAAGAGATGAATGATTGAGGATGGGTGTAGCTGAAGGACGATCAAATGGTTACAAATCCATGGTTTAGGTAGAAAGGATCTCAAATATACTCAATTATATATCTAATGATATATCCACCATTTAATTTATATTGGGGGTACACTTCTTCTCAAGAAATTCTAATAATCTCTCTAAATGAGGATGAGAGGATCTAGAGGGCTTCTCCACTGGTCATTTTATATTTTCAAGAAAATCTAGACAAAGTACCTATATTCATGTCCTTCATTAATTTGGAAGGTAACTAATAATATTAGAGTGTGATCCCTCTACTAATAGTAGAGGTATTTGATCTATATGAATCCTTCATTGGATAAAAAACCCTTAATTATTGGTAATCTAAGTTTCCATCAATTTGAGAGATGGTTAGAAGATCTGTAAATCTCTTAGTTAGAGTAGCCTCAAAGATGATGGTAGGAATTTCTTGAAACATCTTGACAAAATTTGAATCTTAAGGTTAGGTTGTAATCGTGAGATTCTCTTCCCTATATCTTTCCCCAACTCTATGAAGGAATCTATTTGTTTCCCAAAGGAAAGTGCATAGGCATTGGTTAAACTCATATCCTAGTTCTAGACTATACATATTTACATTGCATTATAGTTTACCTTATTAAATAATTTTGTGTTTTAATACTTCTATAGGAAAAAAAAATACTTTTAAAATTGAAAGAAAGACAACAACGATAACTACCTCAAACCAACAACCAAATCACAATGAAAAAAAATCTTTATAAAACCAAATAACTCATATGTCAATGTCACACTAGTGAGGACACTAATAAAAGTTTTCCCACACTTCTACTAACTCTCTAGGATACAACAAAAGATAGTAGGCATGTTCACAAAACCATACACCGCAAAAAGCACATGAAAGTGATGATCAATGTACCAAAAACCCATAGAAGGACAAGGGTAAAATCAGTGCATAAATAAGAGCCAACTACATGACACAATTCAACAAAGACTTAGATGATTCAATATAAAAACAAGTGGGCAAGCTCTAGAACTACTTATTCCCCACGTCCATGTTATGAAGTTGGTAAAGAAGTAATGTTTGTCACATTAGTATCAGTTCCAAGAAAACGTAATAATATTAAATTCACAAACTTTGCTCATGGACCACCTATTATGCTTCTACAATGCAGTGTGTTGCATCTTCGTTGATTGTATTTGAGAGCCTTTGCAACTTTAAATCTCACTATGGCATATTCTTTGACTTTACCTGAGATATTTTGCAGCTTGGATTGCTCAAAGTTCTATCGAGTTTAGTTTTTCAGTTGTGTCTGGATCTACTTATTCATATGAGGAATCTATGCAAATTTTCCATAAAAAAATCTCACCTGTTAACTGCTCAACCAAAGTTGATATTTCACTCAATCCCTCTCAGTCATTGGGTTTCCCATAAAGACTTTTGTTTTTAGGAATTAAAAATGTTGCTTCATCCATCTATAGAAGATAAGAAACTGCAGACAAGATAAAAATAAAGTTGCAACACTAGATAGGAAAAATGGAATAGCCAAATATACATGCAAACTCATTGATACTTCTTCGATTTAACTGCTAAATGGATTTTGTGTGAGCAAGGGTGATTTGCTACAGATTTCCATACTTGCAAGGCACACTAAGAATACAATTTTTGTGTAGAAGGCTCTACTTCTAGCTACAACTCTAATCTATTGTTACAGTAATTGTGATACTCTATTTCAACAAAAAGAATACCCTTCTATGTTTGATTATACATTTACCATACTTATTGTTATCGCTCAACCTGAGCATATCCCTATTCACAATTATGGAATGATTCAAAATAGACTCATTGTGCCATCAACAAAACTATAGATACATTAATAACGCCAACAACCAAAGAACATCCTCACCATAAATTTAACAAAGGAGATTTCAACTAGAGAAAAATCCTCTCGGGGAAGAAAAAACTCCAAAAATATATTAGAATGACAAAATATAGAAGATTACAAAGTTCTGCCCATAGATGTTACTTTGTAATCACACTCGGAATGTGTTACTACACTTGCAAGGCAAAAAAGTATCTGGGCATTTCGATCTACCTATCTCCCTTATAACTTTAGAACCAGAAAAACCTAAACACTTGAAAGTTGACAAAGCCCCAAAAAGGGTGTCTTCATAAGCTCCACAGTTTAGAACCAATAAAGGACTATCTCCATACAAAGGATAAATTTCAAAACCAAGTGATTCAGAAATTGTTTAGGTTCTTGTATGTTATATTTATCAAAAATAAAACAAAATTAAAGTCTATGACTTACAAACATCTTCCAACAAGAAATAAAAGAAAGTGAGAACAGATCTGCATCAGATATATACATCCTCAAAAAGGGATAAAACCCCTTCTCAGATGTCCTCTATCAGCACCTTATGCTCAACCACCAGATGACCTTCTTTAGAAAGTTTATCTACCTTTGTGTTCAGTTCCCGATACACATTCTTTAAGGTAATTAACAAAAAACTAATTTCTCTTAATTTGACAACCCCAACGCTAAATGAATCCATCCCTCAAGGAAATTGTTAAAATAGAACTACAAAAATTGTGGGTTGCTAGCTTCATTTACCCAATTTAATAAAGTGAGTGAGTTTCCCCACTAGTCATCATCCCAAAGAGGTTATTCATTGAGAGGCATAATTCCTTCACCATTTCCTTCAGACTGAATTTCCATTCACTCCTGGTTTTATGTGGGATGAAAAGTCAAAATGAAAGTTAATATATA
>ML778785.1:37996-51640 GCA_009831015.1 Picea engelmannii
ACACATATCAACAAAGTAATACCTTTGTTTCTTCCTGATCAACATGATATTCATCAGCATAGTCATCATCATTTAGTATTTGGGTATACTACATAAATTTCAATTAATTTATAGACATGAGATTTGGAGAATAAAAACATATGTATATATACAATGACATTTAATATGTAACATGTACATTCTATCTCTTGTAAGTTCAGTTATTATAGCATACTTACGTATCATGCATGTGTGTCGATTTTCTCAAACAATGACTCGCTTATACCTATCTCTACAATATGTTGCATATTGCTCGACCTCTGATCAACTCATAAATCTAAAGACATCATCATAATCATCATCAAATGAGATGCCATCCATATTAGATGGAGATGTTATATTATTTATGTCAATTTATACCCCTGCCAATGCAACCCCAACATGCTCTTTTATCTGTGCCCTCACCCTACTTCCTACTTCAGATGCCATTTACAAATCCTCTTGAAAAGAAATGACTCTAGGATTTGGAACTACTAAACAAGGCACCAGATGACTATATTCAACATCTCGTCGTGCATGAGGACATTCATATGTACGACCTTTTCTAGCACCATAGAAACCGGATCCCTTATTTGTATAATTAGGGTCCATGTGCAACCGAAGATCTGCAATTAGCATCTTGAAAAACTATTGAGGGACCTCGTCATTATTTGGGAACTTCCCATATGCATAGAGTAACCTCAAGTAAATATGTGGTGCAATATTTGGATCATTGAATCTTACAATCTTTAGACGTTTTTTGTCTTTAGGTTGCAAGTCAAATAATGAAAAGGCCATTTATTTTGTGACAACGTTTTTTTATTTCTTCGAATTGTGGAGACCCATCACCGTCATTCTCCTCCTACACATCATGTCATAAAAAACATGGGATTGATGGTCCAACCCCAATATAAGTCTCAATCAAAATGTTCATATTGTGCAAAACAATCTGGAGATTCTGTCGGCAAACGATAAAGATAGTAGAACTCTCAAGTTCACCCTGCAATCTCACAAAATGTTCCCTCATCTCTTCCACAGTAAGCATTGCGACCTTGTCTTCCCAAGGAATCTCATCGAGAACATCTCTAGGATGAGTGTCGAGAGGGTCATATATTTCATTGTGGGCATATTGATGTGCTCGATGACCTCTTCTTGTATCACAAGGTGCAATAGGAGCACGAGCAACAAAAACTGTAAGAAGTAAAACATGTGCAAGTATTAGAATGTACATATAATTTTTCGATCAAAGTATACATATTTAAATAAAATGTGTTCATTAAAAATACCTGATGGAGCCTCTGCCTCAGCGTGTACACTGTGCGTACTAGAAACTAACTCGTTTGTCGTATCAGTATTGTCAAAATGTCTAGAAGCCCCTGTAAAAAAAAAATGGCAATCACATGTAAGTTTAAGCGAAATAACATAATTTTTTGCAAAAAAAACACTCATGCCAAACAAGAATTATGGTCAAAATTTACATAAACAATCTCTATCTGGCATTGGGTTGTCTGTGTTAGGAGTATCTGCAGAATAAGGAACTGAATGCACATGCAAAAAAAAATCAATTCATATGCATGTAATGTTTTTAAAAATTCCAAGATATTTAACTTATACTAGAAAATGATAAATAACATTAAAAACTACCTATGTATGTCCTCTGTGCCTGTCCACTAACCCCTGTAAAAAACAATAAATTGACAATCACATGTAAGTAAGAGAAATATCATAATTTTTCACAAATTAAACAAACATGTCAAACAAGATTTATGAACTCATATTTTACCTGATGGGCTTCATGTGGTAGGTGTATTAGTAGAATAAGGCATTGAATGCATGTGCACAAAAATAATCAAGTCTATGAATGTAATGTTTTAAAAAATTAAAATATATTTAACTTGTACTAGAAAATGATAAATAGCATTAGAATGCCCTTAGGCGTGTCCTTTGTGCACGTGGGTGCGCAACAATCAAACCATCCTAGCGTTCAAGCTTCTCTCTTGCAATGTTTCTTGTTAGCACTATAACAATTTTATATAGAATCCAAGTCTCAAGAATTAGTAGGAGGCTAAATCAGTATAGAGGAGCGATAAACTAGGGGACGAGGCCATATCTAGCGAACGAGGTTAAGTCTAGTGAAAATGTGAAGTTTATGGGACCCGATGGGTCATGGATCATGGACGTCGTATATCAATGGTCGTGGACAATATCGAGCCAAGAACTAGCATGTAGGTTAATCTCTTGAAAGAGGGCTGATAAGAATACCATGGTTTCAGATTGGGACCACGTGGCGCCACCAGATGCATATCGGGGGGAAAAGCGGGTGAACTCGAAACCACCAAATCCCATCCTGATATCACGTGTCAAATTATCATTAAATGTTTCAAATCCAAAGGTCACATGTGAAAAGGGAAATTTGACGGCTAGTGAAATCACCTCGAGACACTTGTTTGGGTACTTTTCATCCGTGAGATGCCAGGTGAGCTCCGCCAAAAAACTGATTTGAAGGCTAATCATTTGAAATCAATGGCCAAATGTGATAAGTCATTATCCCTGCAAGAAATTTTATTAGCAACCCATGATAAGCACTCAATGACGGCTGTCATTCAAAACATGTGTGATATTACTCTGTTTCTGGCACTTAATGTTTTATTTCATAGTGGGATACTCGCAAATCGAACCATCCATTTAAATCTTGTACAGTCGAGAGAAATATGCTCTTGTTTCTGGGAAAACCAGAGGAAATGGAGGAGAAAAATCCAATATCTTTCATAAAACCGTGAAATTCGAACAACAAGACAAAACTATCAATTGAGAGAAAGGAAGTGCTTGATGTGAAAATGCTGGCAACAAAATTTCACACAAAATCTGTAGATGAACCGGGGTCAAGTGAAGCAACAAGATTAAATCCTATCATGAAGGATTTGATCATCAATGGATACTATATGCAAGTTGGCAAGGGTAAAAGAAGCAAGCGATGGAAGAAGGAGGTTAAAGCTGAAGTGGTTGAAGGTATTGGAGAAAACCAACTTGATTGGCTTGACACTTTAAAGGAAGAGATTGCAAAAATGAAATAGATTACAAGCTAAATTAAGTATCTTTCAGGGAATTTTTTGATGATGCAGACAAGTGGCATTCAGGGTAAAAATCTCGAATATGTTAGTTTTTTATTATAACATTCCCTAGAAAATAAGAGTTCAGTTGTTGTACGTTACTCCTTCCGTGGCCAATATCTATTTTTGGAATCCTGGGGAAGATGATCCATTTTGAATTCCATATGTAACTTATCTATATATATTGTTTAAGAGATAAATGAATGGTTGGAATTACCGGACAGGGGCATGCCCTCGTAGCAGGATAATTTTCTAATTTCTTATGAACTTTAATATAAGTAGATAATGTTTTCTTAGATAGCCGAGATTCATCATAGTTTTGATGTTTAGTGTGTTTTCGTGTACTTCATATTCATGAATGTGTTTTTTGTTGCTAGTAATAATCCTTAAATAATAGAAGGAATTCATTTTTGTTGTTGCTCCTTCTCACATCGATTATACTTGTTATGTATTTTGGTTACTGGTGCAGACTTCACTTGTGATTGGTGCTCTGCTTACAGTAGTCATCCCTCTTGTTTCCTCTTCTAATACTATACTAAGATATTCGCCTTCTATTAGACGCCTCTTGCTGATTGTAGTCTTTCCTTTCCTCTTCCATCTCATCTTACTTATTTGGTTGAACATCATACCTATTTTTCCTTTGTTCCCTTTGGAAATACATAACTTATAACTCTTCATACATTTTTAGAAACAGACCCCATTGCCCAATGGCCCTGCTCTTTTGTTTTTTTCCTACCCCCTTTAAATTTTACACCATGGCAGAATCTGACCTCTATACACACATTGCCAAATCTTTTGAATATCCCAAATACTTGTATGGCCGACAGAGCCCTTTCTGGTTGGAAGGGTCAGAATCCAACCTAAATTTGGTTGAAATAGTTACCTCTATCGTTTTTTTAATCAACCGAACAAATTTATAGAGTGCTAACATTTTGGCGTCGTTGCTGGGGAACAAAAGTAAAATCTTCTCTGGGAAAAAAGACAAATTTCAGATCTGAGTACTAATGGTGAAGAATATTCAGACACAAAAAGGTTGTATATCGTTCATCTGGCGACTCCATTTTCAATAATCTAGGGTTCAAATTTTTTATGACGACTCCATTATCCAAAGACTCGGTAGCCTGAAGATTTTATTGGCGACTCCACTTAAGATTCAAATGTGATTTAGAGACTCCACTAGAAGATGATATCCCTTGACAAAGGTATGAAAGGACATCATGGGAGAAAACAAGTACCTAAAGTTGAGTTTTTTCCAAGACATAATATTTTTTGTTATTGATTACCTTTTATCTTTTCCCGAACATGTTAAAAAAATATTTCTTCACTTCTTGCATACAAATGATGACCATGAAAATCTTGAAATTGTATATAATCCTCTTAAAATTATACAGATATCTCCTCAGTTTATCACTGATTTTTATCAGAATCTCTCATTTGGGCCATGTGCTAACCATGACCAATTTGATGAGCCTTATGAAACCAAGACTGATATTTCACCTCCTATACTTGATCCAACACTCTCTAAATCCCAACACAAATATATACCATTAAAATTACCTCACATCCTTCATGATTTTCCTCGAAATCACTATGAGTACCTACCTGTGTTTGATGGAGAACATGGTGCCATCATAGCTGAAAAAGACATCCAATAGTTTGACCATTTTATAGATTTGTTTGAGATCGACCATGACGATGTTTGTATGAGAGCCTTCTCTCAAACCTTGAAAGGAGATACCAAAGAGTGGTTTAAACATTTGCATCCAGAGTCAATCAACTCATGGGAAGAATTGAAGAGTGTTTTTTCGAAGTTTTGGGGAAAGAAGAAATATTTGGACCTACAACTTACATAATTCTATGCATTGAAAAGGCAAAGCAATGAGACTATTTCTACATTTAGTGGGAGATTTTCTAGTACTTATTATGATTTGACCAAATAAATTCAACCCATTGAAGATACTTCTATGCTCCAGTATGCCACTAATCTTCACCCAGATTTGTCTTTCCTCCTCATGGAAAGAAGACCTAAGACCTTACAACAAATGTTTAATGATGCTCAAGAGATTCAACACAATATCCTATCATGTGAACAGATTTGAAATGAGGGGTTGGGTGCTCCAGGACATGATAATGAATATGAACATAGAACATTTGACTGAAATTTTGATCGTAAAATGGATGATATCATAAATCCTCTTGAAATTTTAAATGTAAATGATTTTGCAAAGGATTATATTCCACTTATTGAAACATGGGGAACTTATGTAGTTTTTTATTCACCCCATGATAAGCATGGAGCTAATTGTTTCATATATTCATTTGTAGATAGTCAAGAAGAGGAGTTTGCAAATCATCTTGTTGAGGAACAGTTTGAAGTCCCAAGATTTTTTTTGTTAAATAATATTTTAGATGTTGTTGATTTGCCTATATATTATGAATATGACGATGACTATGATGATGACTTCCTAGAACAACCAACTGCATGTTCTCTACCTTAAAATGTTCCTTTTCAGCAATGTAGTGAGATCCATCAGCCTACATATCACAGTTACAAAAAATAAAGTACTGAAATAGCTGAAGGAAATTCTTTGCCTTTATGCTTTTCTTCATTTAAAATGTTGAAATAAAATGCCAAAATCATCATCGAGACAAAGGAATGTGTGTTGATGCCAAATCAAACTGATTCACTAAAACAATTTGACAAATAATTGCAACCATTGGTCAAAGAGGAATCTAAAAATAAGTGTGTTCAACAACTTGAAGAAATTGAAAAATATGCATATGAAAGAAATGAAGAAAATGAAGAAATATTTGAATCAAGAGAAAAAACCTTGCCATTAAGCTTTGCTTCTTTCGAATTGCTCAAGCAAAAGGTCAATAATGTTTTAGATAAAAAAAACTTCCAGGTATGATGTTTAATTTGAAGAAAGAAATAGACATGTAAATGAAAGCCATCTTCCATTATGTTTATCTTCCTTTAAGTTGTTAAGATCCAATGATGAGCAAACAGAGAAAGTTGGTAAAAGAGTTGTTGTTCAAAGTCATTTTCCTTCTTCTGAAATTGATGAAGATATCCAACTAGGTTTCCAGCAAGACAAAGTGTTTCAAAGTTGTCTTTCTTCACCTGTGAATGATGTGGTTGTTCAAATTCTAAGTGTCCTAGACACAGATGAGGATTTTGAAATTGCATATATGGAGACTTCAAGCAGTGAACAACCAACTGACATAGAGTTCTAGAAAAGCAACAAAATAGTGTATGCCACTTTTCAATCAGAAATACATAAAGATAATGAAGAGGCAATTGTTTTATTTGATTCATTTGAAAATCATGGTTTTGAAAATGCATCCATGGGAACTCTAGAATGTGAAATAGTTCATTCTGTTATCTTTTCACATTTGCAAGAAGATTATGAACATGAACTTATTCCCCTTCATTCATTTGAAAGTCAAAATGACAATCCTCAAGCAAATTTCCAGAAGGTTAATAAAACCAAACCATAATTGTTTGATGAACAAGAGGATGGTCTTGATAAACATAATATGGTTGTCATATTTGAAGATGTTCAAGGATGTATGAATGTTTTTGTTGATATGCATGGAACAATAGACAAACCCATGGCTTCCATTTCATTTGAAAAGGTTCTCAAAATAGAAGAAATAGAGCAAGAACAACAAACACTTATGAAAGAGGCTTGTCTTTATGTTTTTGTTCATGAAGAAGAAATGCTTTTTCATGGTTTTCAAGATCTTGTGGCATGTTATATGGAGAGTTATAACAATCAAAATTTGCAGCTTAGGATGGATTGTAAGCTCAAAGATGAATATAATGGCCGGTCAACGCCAATATCAGATATGGATTGTTTTTCACCAGTAGTTTCTTTTCAGACAGCGGTGTCTTCTAATTCAAAAGGTTGTTATGTCCAACAGTCTCGACAGATTGTTCAACCTCTTGATGGAAATATTTGGGTAAATCAAATGAAATAAAGAATGCAGTAGAATAAGTGAAACATGATTGTTGTCTTATGCATGTGTTAGAAGCTCCATTTAAAGTTTTGCTAGAAATAGTAAACAGTCCAAATAATTTTGAAATTCTAAGATTTGAATTCATATATAACTTCTCGAATGGATTATTAGTAAACAGGCTCTGGAGAAAGCATGTGAAAAGTAAACAAGCAATGGATAGAATGTTGGCATGGTTGCATTGGCATTTCCATTTCACTTGATTGGAAGTTCATTTTAGTAGTTAGGGTAGGTAGGTTCCAATAAGCTTGTAGATCAAGAAATTTAAAGTTTAGGTTTCCAAATAAAGTGTTCAACCTTTAAGTGAGATCAGTGTGCAAATTGCAATTTTCAACGGACATTGGTAATAGGTCTAAGTATTATACACACATTTTGTGAGATAAGCTCCAATGGATAAGGCACAGAGTCTGTTGTTCTTTTCTACCTCACAGGGAGGATAACATCCCCATTTGGAGCCTATGTTATTACTATAACAATATTATATGGAATCCAAGTCTGTGGAATTAGCAGGAGGCTAAACTAGTATAGAGGAGAAATAAACTAGCGAACAAGGCCATATCTAGTGGATGAGGTTAAGTCTAGCAAAAATGTGAAGTTGATGGGACACAATGGGTCATGGATCGTGGACATCGCATATCAACGGTCGTGGAGCATATCGGGCCAAGAACTAGTGTGTAGGTTAATCTCTTGAAAGCGGGTCGATAAGAATACCATGGTTTCATCTTGGGACCACGTGGCGCCACCAGATGTATATGGGGGGGAAAAGCAGGTGAACTCGAATACACCAAATCCCATCCTGATATCACGTGTCAAATTATCATTAAATGTGTCAAATCCAAAGGTCACATGTGGAAAGGGAAATTTGACAGCTAGTCAAATCACCTAGAGACACTTGTTTGGGTACTTTTCATCCGTGAGATGCTAGGTGAGTGCCGCCAAAAAACTGATTTGAAGGCTAATCATTTGAAATCAATGGCCAAACGTGATAATCCATTATCCCTGCAAGAAATTTCGTCAGCAACCCATGATTAGCACTCAATGACAACTATCATTCAAAACATGGGTGATATTACTCTGTTTCTGGAAATTAAAGTTTTATTTCAGAGTGGGATACTCGCAAATAAAACCATCCATCTAACTCTTGTACAGTTGAGAGAAATAGGCTCTTATTTCCGGGAAAAACAGAGGAAATGGAGGAGAAAAATCCAACGGATTTTAGTAAACCGGGAAATTCGAATAACACGACAAAACTATCATTTGAGAGAAAAGAAGTGCTTATTGTGCAAATGATAGAAAAAAAAGTTCACACAAAATCTGCGGATGAACCAGGTTCAGGTGAAGCAATGATATTAAATCCTATCATGAAGGATTTGATCATCAATGGATACCATATGCAAGATGGAAAGGGTAAAATAAGCAAGTGACGGAAGAAGGAGGTTAAAGCTGAAGTGGTTGAAGGTATTGAAGAAAACCAGCCTGATTGGCTTGGCACTTTAAAGGAAGAGATTGCAAAACTGAAATAGATTACAAGATAAATTAAGTATCTTTCAGGGAATTTTGTGATGATGCAGACAAGTGGCATCCAGGTTAAAAATATCAAACATGTCATTTTGTTATCATAATGTTCCCTAGAAAATAAGAGTTCAGTTGTTGTACGTTACTCCTTCCGTGGCCAATATCTATTTTTGGAATCTTGGGGAAGATGATACGTTTTGAATAACATATGTAACTTATCTATATATACTATTTAATACATAAATGAATGGTTGGACTCACTGGCGAGGGGCCCGCCCTCTTAGCAGGAGAATTTTGTAATTTCTTATGAACTTTAATATAAGCAGATAAGGTTTTATTAGATAGAAGAGATTCATCATGGTTTTGATGTTCAGTGTGTTTTCGTGTACTTCATATTCATGAATGTGTTTTTTGCTACTAGTAATAGTCCTTAAATAATAGAAGGAATTCATTTTTGTTGGCGCTCCTTCTCACATCGATTATACTTGTTATGTATTTTGGTTGTTCGTGAAGAAGTCTCTTGTGATTGGTGCTCTGCTTACAATATCCAACCCTCATGTTTCCTCTTCTAATACTATACCAAGTGATTCACCCTCTATTAGACGCCTCTTGTTCATAGTAGTATTTCCTTTCCTCTGCCATCTCATATTACTTATTTGGTTGAACATCATACCTATTTTTCCTTTGTTCCCTATGGAAATACATAGCTTATAACTCTTCATACGTTTTCAGGAATGGACCCCATTGACCAATGGCCCTACTCTTATTTTTTTTCCTACCCCCTTTAAATTTTACACCATGGCAAAATCTGACCTATGTACACACATTGTCAAATATTTTGAATATCCCAAATAGTTGTATGCCCGAGAGAGCCCTCTCTGGTTGGAAGGGTCATAATCCAACCTAAAGTCGGTTGAAACAATTACCTTTGTCATTTGTTTTATCAGCCAAACAAATTTACAGAGTGGTAACACATCCAATAGAGCCCACAAAAGTGTGTCTTTCATGGTCAAAGCCACTACCTGTGCATGACAACATCTTAGAAACATGTGTAAAAGAAGAGTTATGTTTATATTTTTTCACATTAAACATTATGTATATAACATATAGACTTAAGCATGAACTGAATAATGATTGAATTTACCCGACGATGACCTTTGGGAGTGTTAGTGCATAGAAACTACGTTTTCTTGACCCTGAAGTTGTGCAACTGTGCATGATGAGAATTTTACACAAATTAAAAAACATGTCAAATTTAACATAAATATGTCCATATATGTATTTACATTAAACATTAAAAATATGTAACATAGACTTGTTGGCAGCCAATTCAATTTTTTCCATTGTCCTATAAGCTGCCTACACCTATGTCTCCTGAACTTCAAATTGTCGTCGCATTTTGCAAATAGACGATATTTTCATTTCTTGCGACACTTGTGACACTTGCAAATTAGTCTCGATTTAGTTTTCACGACTGTAAGCGTGAAAACTCTTCCGTCGTTATTTGAACTATCATGATCTTCTCATTGACATTTGGAATGGCACTTACCTTTGGTTTATTATTGTGTGGCTAAATGAATTTTCAAACTATGCCTATTTGGACATTTTGGTTGCATAACTTAAACTGGTAAGGCATTGAGTATATAGATTTATATTGTTTGGGACTTGTCTAGTCCTCAGATTGCATAGGGGTCATGGTTTATTTTGGTTTTTATATGATGTGATCCTTATTATTATAAGCTCTTGGCTTGTCAAATGTTATGAAATCGATTGTCACAATGTTTTATAAACGTTTGATTACACACTTATACAATGGCACATATTTAACTTTTGAACATTCGTGGTTTGAAATAATACAATGGCACATTGGTATGTTATCCACCGTTTGATTTTTGGGTTGGCCAAATAATATGGTTTGATTGATTGAACAGAGGTTTTACTTTGTCATTACTGCTTTGCATGGCGGTAAATAATCCCACCACCCTCGCACGCGCACATTAATGCTTCCCCTCTCATCGTTCGTAGCTGTTAACCCAACCGACTTTGCTCCTGTGTGTTGTTGTTTTCAACCCGAACCCTTACCATGCGCTCGCACCATGGCTCCAATCGTAAGGGCTGAACCTAATGGTAGCCAGGCTCTGTTGATGTTCGACAGTGCTCACAGTGACCTTGAGGAATTTGGATGGCTCCTATTCATACAAAAGTTTGATGGTTTTAATCCCTTCGTGGCTCGGCAATTCGCATTAACCTTTGATGGTTGTCGATCCAAGGTCGAGGATGTCCAATTGGAAATTGATGAGAAATTTCTCAGTTTAGCTACAGGTTTGCCTTCCACTGGACAACGATGGTCCAACAATTTCAAAGTGGAAGAGGTCTCGTGGACACTGCTCCTCCAGTCGCGTAAGGTTAGCTCCTGTGATAAAGGTTTGCCCGCAAACATGCTCAAGCAATGTTGGCACGATCTGCTGATGATAATCAAACAATTTATCACCTGCGAGGATCGGTATGGTTTTGTTTTCTTACACCACCTTCATTTACTTATGGTTTTCATGGGCTATGAGCTTAATATGCCTTATTACTTGCATAGAAGCTTTTTTAAAATGTCTAAGAGATACAAAAACCAGGTTGATAGCATCCTTTTTCACTATGGGTTGATTAAAATAATTGTTGTCTGTCATTTGGGGTTAAACCGAGACTGTTGGAATGATTTTCTTATTCGCAATAATTTTGAGGACTCAAACCCACCACAGGTTGACAAACCTGTGGTGAGCGAGGGCAAGTCTATACCCCCAGTACCCTACAGTATTTTGTTACTTAAACCCCTACCCGACTCACCTATCGACCTACCTCACTCTGTGACTAAGGATGTCGAAACTGTTAAGCCCGTGGGAAAGAAACCTAAAGCCAAACCTACTACGAATTCCAAAGGCAAAAAGACTGCCCGTTTAATCTCTCGCGTGGTGAGGAATAAGCCAAAACCCCCTGTTAATCCTGACCCTATCGTATTGAGCGAGGAATCTGATTCAGAGGTTGAACATTTTTTGGCAAGTGAATATCCCTATTCGGAAGGTCTGTGTGCCAAACCCTCATTTGACTTCGTGTCGAACCTACCACCTTTATTGCAAAACAACCCTGATTACCTTGGCATTAAGCTGCCATGTAAAGCCCCCGGTCATTCATCCAAACCCTCTCCCGAACCTGCAATGCCACCCTATGATCAATGCGGCTCATGGTTGGAAAGATATTATCTTGATGTACCTATGCTACAGTCCAGAATTCACCATTTGGAGGATCAAGTTGCACGGCTTACCAGTCAAAAGGATGAGTTACCGACCACTGATAAGAAACAGAGGACGTCAGGTTCTATCTTGTTTAAAAATGTGGAGTCAGCTACAGCGGTCGTGAATTCAAAGTTGGCATACTTTGAGCAACCTCACAGGTATGTTTTATCACTTGTTTATATAATGAATTCGAATTTGGTTTTGGATAAGTCTGATTACAGCGTGGATTTTCTCTGTCACGTTATATGCATTATGTACATAGTTTTGCTTTGACTGAATGGAATTCCGTTTCCCAGTTTAGTTTCGATTAGATTTTAATCGATCCGATTTGATTTGATATGGATTTGAGTTGTTTGATTTATCCTAAATTGGATACTCTGCTGTAAATTGAAGTCATTTGTATCTATTCTAGACACAAGTTGTTTCTCATATTTTGATTTTGAACACAATCAAGTTTCGATTTGAATCGGTTACAATGTATATGATATGATTGGCAACAATGGTAAACTGTTACGATTTTATATATCCATATGATTTTCGATCAACAGGGATACGATTCGGGTTATGTTAGATATGATTCTGTTTCGTGGATAGATACGATTCATAACAGTAATACCCAGTCGGTTAATTCGTATTGGTCTATTCCACCATGTTATCAGTTCGTTTGCAATGAACATGCTGTTTGAATTCGATTCGAGGAACGAAATCAACTGTATCCAGTCTCACAATTTGTTTCTATATTAGACTCAGTCGTGGTTTATTTTGATTATTTACCCAGTTTATATTATGAATTCTATTGATTCTACCACGCTCCTGTCTGTTGACTGTGCAAGGATCAATCACGAAATTCGTTAGGTCGATGCTGTTGAGTATGATTTCATTTGAACACAATCGAAACAGTCTACCTATCTTTACATTTGATTGAATGATATGAATCTGTTGTTATGGTTATAATGAGTCAATGATGTTTGTGTTGGATTAAATTGTGTCACCTATGATATGATCTGCTATCGATTTTAATTGGATATGGGATAGTCTTATTATTATTTTGACCCGATTTTATGGCAAAATAAAACAGAGTATTCTCACCCCTGTTTCCATTAAATCACTTTCGATTATATTGAATGATAAAATCATTGGAAGCATTAGTGATTCGTTTTTAATTTTTATTGAAAGAAAATTGGATTTGATTCTTTTAAAAAAAAGATATGATTTGATTTTGATTCTGGTCCTGTATGCTATTTTAGACTAGCTACAGAATCAGATGATTCTGTAGCTAAGTCTGTAAGATTAGATTTTTATTGTTTTGTTAATGAAATACCTTTCTAACTTGATATTTTTGGTCTATTGCAGATAAATTCGAACTTGCAGTGGATTTGATGAGCAGTTAGGGGATATTTCAAATTTTTCACTTGCATTTTAGTTTCCTAGTTTAGTTGATTTTGGGATATCTCCCAGATTATGTAAAACAATTTGATATTATCCACAGGGAGGTTTTACACTGTGGAGAGACTTATATATACTTATGATTTTTGTAATAATGTACATCCTCATTCGTGGGAGAACAAGGATATGGAGTTTAATATAGACTGAAGCAGAATTTGGTGTTTTGTCACAGCTTTAGCTTCTCATTATATCAATATTTTGTTTCATGTTGTGTATATCAATTTGTATCTGGTTAATGACTACTTTAGCTATCT
>ML778785.1:63559-118537 GCA_009831015.1 Picea engelmannii
TAAGCTTGTTATCTCGCCTTGTGAAAGAGTTCTTCAGTGTTTCTGGTTGTGTCTCGGATTTTATCAAGTACAGACCCCATAGCCCAATGGATGTGTGTTGTGTCTCAACCACCTTTAAAAATCTTTTACAACAAAACAAAACTCGTGCCTCTAACTAGCCTAATATCTTAATGCAAACAAAGCTAAATTATATAGAGAGATCCCTCTCTGAAGCTGGAAGGGCTAGATCCCAGTTTTAAAAGCGGTTGGTTAAGGTTACCTTTGTGTTTTTCCTCTTTTCAACCTCTAGGAAATTTTACAGAGTGATAACAAATACGACAAATCCAACTCATCAGTCGAATAATGCCAAAAAGAAATGAAAAAACTGGAACAATAACAACCCAAGTCAAGGTGGAAATCACCCCCAACAGAACCAACCTATTGGGGGCAACCAGAACCAAGGGACTCAGAACCCCCAAGGGGGCAACAATAATAGGCGTCAAGGGAAAAATAACAATAACCTTCGAACCAACTTCCCATGTGCCCTTTGCGGTGATTTCGGTCATTATACTCATCATTGCCCCCAAATCACTGATTTTAAATGGATGAAAGACTCAGTGAATGGACCACATTCTCCAGCACCGCCTGCCCCTCAACAGGCCCCACAACAATATGTGAAACAACCACCCCCAACCGTGCTGCAGAACCCCATTCCACACCAAGGAGTGATGAACACCCAACAAGACATGTAGCCTACCCCACCATAGTTGGGACAATATCTCAATTCAAGCAATCTCGTAGATCATACTATCCTCCTCACTAGTGAGGACGAAGTCCTTCTACAAACAAGTAGTCGTCAATACTGTGCACCCTCTGAGTCTCTTCCCATTCCCCCAAAAATAATCCCACCACCAACGGGATCCCCTTTGATGATCCCTCGCCTTAACATGAAAACACCTCTTTGCATCCCCCGCATCCCATTGCGTAGGAATGTCCACAACCCGTAGGCTAGGGTAGCTCATAATTACAGTTTGGTCGATGACTTGGCACAATCCTTGGCTACCATGTCAGTCTTAGAATTACTTCAAAATTTTCCCACTCAACGGAAATCATTACTTTCCGCCTTGGGGGCAGTCAACCCTACGAATACTCAACTCATCACATTTGATCTCAACAATGGAGAACCTCTCCTCCCCGCTCTCATTGCTTTTCAAATCCTTGTTAAAATTCGGAACAATACAGTTCATCGGGGAATCATCGATGAAGGTGCATCCACATGCATCATGTCCAAGTCTGTATGGCAGAAACTTGGTTCCCCTGAACTCATACCATCTACCATTACCTTAAGATCTTATGACAGATGACCATCTTCTCCCGAAGGGCTCTTCCAAAATGTCTCTGTAGAACTCGAGGGCAAGACCATTCTCATTGACATTGAAGTTATCGATGCCCCACTCGATTAAAATATCTTGTTCGGTCGTAGCTACATGTACGTTATGAAGGCAGTTGCCTCTTCCATCTTTCGAACCATGATGTTCCCCCATAACGAGAAGATCATTACCATTGACCAAGTTTCACACTATGAGCCTAACCCTTCTGCCAACATTGATAACATTCTACCTCTTGTCCACACTAATCCTGAGGCGTACCCACTCATCGAGATGGGGCCCAGAATTTTCAAAGACCCAGCCTTGTTAGGAACTTACCATGGTGCACCACCACTCATTCATCCTTCCAATTAGGTATGTATCGTCTCATCCAAAGGAACTAACATTAAGGATACCCTTCCTCCCAATAAGGATTCTCTTATATCTGACGTCCCACTAGTCACAGAGCTCCTCCCTCAAGAATCTCCTGCAAACTCGTCGACTCCACTTGTTCACGATTTCACCTCACCACAAGGCCATATCCCAGTTTGGGAGACAGTTCCCCAAGACATTACTCAAATCCCTTTATTTTACCCCCCACCAGGTGTATAATATTTCCAGGTCGTTGCAACGCTTACCCTTCCTAATATGGTACTGGCAATCCCAGTTTGGTATTTACATCCACCTGAGATGGTTCCTCAATCATCCCTCCCTCCCCAAACAGAAGGAATCCCAATGAAAATTACCATACTCACTCCCACCATACCCCCTGCACCCGCACCCACTAACCCCCCTGCTACAACTGGGGGTAGGCGAAAGAATAAGGAGCCCATAGCTCCACTTCCCCCACATATCCACCCTCCTTGTGCGCTATGCGAGAAAGACGACCACCCCACCAACAAATGCCCATATCTCCCCGAGTTATGTAATCTCATCGAACTCCCTTGAGCACCACCACCGCTCATCACTTCCTCTAGTATTGCTGCTATCTCATAGAACACAAGTAACAAAGGACTGCGAACCAAATTCGCATGTGCCATCTGTTCAAAATATGGCCATTACACACACCATTGTCGAACATTACCTTAATTCTGACAAACACTAACAGTTGTACGCCAGAGCTTTCAACACACACCCACCCCAACTCTTGTCATCGACATCCATTATGTCACAACCTCAATCAACGAATGTATGAGATGCCCTTGCTCTCTCTGCAAATCCCTAGATCATTTCACATATCAATGTCCTATGATCATTGAATATAGGCAAGGCCAAGTGACCCGCGTTCAAAATCCTACACCCCCTACAGAATTGATGATTAACGTTAACCCATCACTAGAGATTCTTCATATTATTTCTCTTGAGCCAGAAGCACTCCCCACTCCTCCATGGTTCTTGGATGACTTATACGACGATTTACCCCCAAATCCCCCCAATTCTCCTATTCATTTCCCCGCGGAAATTTTATGCCCAACTACCATTTATAACCCTCAGTATCTCGATATTTAGTTTATGACGAGCGAACCATTGCAATCTCATTGCGTGATCCCTCCTGCTTATTCACCACCAGAAGATAACCACATGGTGACAGTCACCGATATCACTCTTTTAGATCCCTTGTATTCCCGACAATTTCACTGTGACGAGGACATACTCGAGGAATTAACCACCCCCGACTACCCATGGGATGCGCTGCACCACAGAGCGATCTTCTTTTCACAGGAATCCTTCATGCCTCCTAACCAACACCCCATATATACAGTCGAAACCAAGGATTTTCTCCCATTAGGGCATATCGACTGGTTCAACAACCCCATCCCTGCCCCTGACGCTTTTGAAGAAGGCAATATGGCCAACATTTCCCCTACCATCAAAATCGATATTTCCATAAAAAATGGAGTCGTCGAGGAAATCACCATTGGCGTCGCATGCACTCCTAAAGAAATCACCGCCTACAAAGCCCTCTTCCAAGAGTACCAAGATATTTTTTCCTGGTCATACACAAAGATGCCTGGCCTTGATCCCTCTATTGTCGAACATTGCATAGACACCTGGCCGGATATCACACCAATTCACCAAAAACAACGACTGCTACACCCATCCAAAGTAGCGGCCATCAAAGATGAGATTGACAAATTACGCACGGATGGGTTCATCTACCCCATCGCCTATACCTCATGGGTCTCCAACCCTGTCCCCGTTAACAAAAAACAGGGCACCATCCGTGTATGCACAGACTTTCGTGATCTCAATCACGCTTGTCCCAAAGACAACTTTCCAATGCCTTTCATCGATCAAATTATTGACTATTGCGCAGGCCACGAGGCTTTATCCTTCATGGACATTTTCTCTGGCTATAACCAAATCCAAATCCATCCATCTGATCAATACAAGACCGCGTTCACCACCCCTTGGGGTACTTTTCATATTGTGTCATGCCTTTTGGCCTAAAAAACGCTGGCGCAACTTTCCAATGGGCTATGACATACATTTTTCATGATCTGGCTCATATCATTCTCGCATACTTGGACAATCTCATAGCTCGATCCAAAAAACACATTCAACATCTTGATGATTTACAAATCATCTTCCAAAGGTGTCGTCAGTACAACATCTGCTTGAACCCCCTCAAGTGTGTGTTTTGCGTTACTGTCGGATGCCTCCTCGGGTTCATCGTTTCCCAAAGCGGTATTATCCTGGACCCCCTCAAAGTCCAAGCCATCACAGAAATTCCACGCCCCCGGAATTTATGCCAACTCCAGAGCCTACAAGGAAAAGATAACTTTTTACGGCGATTTGTCCCAAACTATGCCACTCGAGCACACCTTTTCCTTCGCTTACTACGCCACGAAATCCCATTCCACTGGGATGAACATGCCCAAAAATATTTCTACGATCTTAAAATGGCACTCTCCAATGCCCCTTTAATTAGTTCACTCGACTATAATCGCATCTATATCCTCTACATATCAGCCTCAGTCGTCTTAGTACTAGGAGTTCTCATTCAAATTGGAGATGATGATTGTGAGCAATTTCATTTATTACATTAGTAAAAACCTCTCAGGGCCACCCTTGAAATACAATCACGAAGAGAAACTAGCCCTTGCAATCATCCTCGCAGTCCAGAAACTGCACCATTACATTCTACTTCGCACAACCAAAGTCATAGCAGATTCCAACCCCATGCAATACTTGCTCAGTCGTCGAAAAATTAACGGTAAATTTTCCCGATGGATCGTTATCCTTCAGGAGTACAATCTTGAATTTGCAACACCCAAGAGCAAGAAAGCTCTCATCCTCACCAAAATCATCACAGCTTTCCCCTCCGATACTACTAGTTCCCCCATCAATACTGACTTCCCCGATGAACATCTCTTTTACATCCCCTCGGATGATCCTTGGTATGGCGATCTCCTTGTCTACCTCCAAACCCAAAAGTTCGGTAACCACCTCTCACAAGATGATCATCGACGTATTCTCCATCAAGCCCCCCGCTATCTCCTCATCAGAGATATCTTATATCAGCGAGGGGTCGACACCATAATTCATCGATGCTTTCATATTGACGAGGTCGATAGAGTCTTGAATGACTAGCATAGTGGCGCGTGCAGGGGCCATCTCTTGGGGATGTCCACCGCTCAGAAAATCATCCACGCAAGTTAGTTTTGGCCTACATTATTTCATGATTGCATTCATGTCATGAAGCGATGCGATAAATGTCAGCTTTATGCCAACAAAGCACGAGCACCACCTGCTCTTCTACACCTAGTCATTACTGTCGGCCCCTTTTGTAAATGGGGCATCGACTTCATGACGTGCAACCCTCCATCTAGAAATGGACACAAATACATTGTCGTTGCAGTTGACTACTTCACAAAGTGGGTTGAAGCCATGCCTACCTTCAACAACACCATTGACAACGTGATGTGTTTTTTCTTTAACCACGTCATATCCCGCTTTGGAGTACCACTCCAACTAGTCTCTGATCACAGGAAAATTTTCGAGAATGAGATTTTTGTTGAACTCTCATCCCGGTTAGGATTCTCCCACGAGTTCGCCTCACCATACTACCCTCATTCCAACGGGTAGGTTGAAGCAGTTAACAAGGTCCTTAAGACCATGTTACAGTGCACGATTAACAAACATAAGACCAATTGGCATCATATGTTATTTTCCGTGCTATGGGCTTACCGTACGACCGTCAAAATGACCACTGGTTTCACACCATTTCATCTAGTCCATGGGGTCGAGGCCACTCTTCCTATCGAGTGCGAAATTCCCACCTTAGGCACCGCATGAATTGAGCTATTACCCGATACTGTTCCAATGGAGAAGCATTTTCTAGACTTAGAGTCCTTGGATGAAGATCATCGATCTTCATTACAGAACAATGAGGCAGCCAAAAAACAGTCAAAATCCACCTTTGATCACCATGTCAACCTTCTCTCATTTCACGAAGGCAACCTCGTCCTTGCTTATGATATCGCTCACGATACCTTCGGTCATGGAAAATTAGAGTCACTGTGGCATGGCCCTTACATTATCCAACATTGCCTCTCTCTCAAAGAACCCGTCAACGGGTTGTACTTAAAGAAATTTGATGCCTGAGCATAGCCATTCTACACTAGGTTATTTTCTTTTGTAGTGTTTTTACTCTCTCTTTTTTTCCACACCTCACGTCTAAACTATCATTTGTGTTATTGACAGATTCCTCCCCCATTGGCCTACCACATCAGTTACATCGACGGTGCCAACCATTGGACACATAATCTCGCTTCGGCTGCCTGGGCCCTCTATTCCCCCTCACATGAACTACTCCACTCCAGCGGCATATGTTTGGGCTCCGCAACCAACAACCAAGCTAACTGCACTATCGTCATTGGTCTCCTCGCTGATTCCAACCATCATCGTATTCGTCACCTTAGCATCTTACTTGACTCTCAACTGGTCGTCCTCCAGCTCAACAATGTGTACCATGTCTACAATCCTTGCCTCTTTCACAAATACCTGCAAGTTAGACTTTTATCTCGACATTTTGATTTCATTACATTTACACATATTCCAAGACAATTTAATCAAATTACAGATAACCTGGATAACATTGTACTAGATTGGCATATGTCACATCAAGACACCTTTACACACACATAAACCATCAGAAGTCTGTCACAACATATAGATTAGACATCATACACAACATTAAAAAATTCTCACACACATGTGAACATCACACAGACCCCAAAATGTATATCCATATATATATATATATATATATATATATATATATATCGGTCAAATGTGCCATCAAAATGTTTACACAAAAATAGAGTACATCCTGTACAAAATCAGTAGGCCAGTGAACCACCTTGGTACAAAACTCGTGTCACCACACCAAATGGGCTCACCAGCCTATATAATATACAAAAATACACACATAGACACTCATGGTGCCTCTAGAGGACCACCACCTGGCCCTCCCTCGATAGGTGGTGCCCCACCCGCTATCGATCCCTTCGGCCCTGGAGGTAACTGCCCAGTCATCGTAGCACCTGCTACTGCTACTCGTCGAACCATAGTCTTCCACATCAACGAAACCCCCACACACTTCTCCAGGACGCCCTCATCCTAGATATTCCACCCCATGCCCTTAGTCACACCCTGTAGAATCGCCTCCAAGTGACGATGAATATCCTCAAAATCTCCCCCCGCCTCGGCCGGAGGAGCATGTGATGACCCTCCACTAGGGTCATCGAAACGGTGTCTCCTAGCCGCTCTCTCATCACCAGCTGGTCTCGCCTCAACATCCTTGCATCGTCATCTCTCTCCTACCCGCAGCTCTCCCCGCGAAGGCCTCACCAGCCCCTAACAATTCGGCACTCTAACCCACTCAACCTCACGCCCGCGAGGCCCCACATCTGCGCATACAAACAAACAAAGGATAGCATCAACATCCATCTATACATAATACATATGCTATACTATCTAAATATCAAAACATAAAAAATCACCTCTTACCTCGGTGGTCGAACACGTCTCCTCGCGGTAACACCATCTTCGAATCACCTCGGAAGTCCACCCCACAGTATGGATACTGCAGTATAATCTACAGCATCTACCACCACACCTGTGCAGCCTCAACCTGGGTTGACCGTGAAAAAATGGCCACCCTCCCCACCACCGTGCCGAATCAAAATCCTAGACCACCGCATTAGTCGCGGCTCTCGCACACCAGGTTCACCCAATAACACTCTAGGGTGCAACATCAACACCCTCTCCAAAAACCATGCAACCAATATGGACCCAAAAGTGAACTCCCCTGAGTCCGCAGCTCAACACCTGTCAAGTTTCCCTACCATCTTGGCATGAAGCATCAAGCCCCAAGAAAAATGCTCTTCTTCCAGTGCCCTCCCCGTAATATTCAACTGACCACCACTAATCCGCTGAGTCACGAGGGACCCATATACCCTCACAACCATCACTGCTACACAGCAATGAACTAAGGCATCCATAGCCCCGATACTCACCAGGGAGCCTGACATAAAATCATCTCTCGTATAGTACCTCTGGCCTAAGGTAGCCAACTACACATCCCCAGGTAATACGGGCTCTGCCGATAAGAGCGTTCCCCGAAAAGGGAACCCAGTCAGAAAATATACATCCTCCACCGCAGTGAAGGCCAGGTACTCACCCCGCACCAAAAAAAAAATGTAGATCCGAACTCCAAATCCGGATCAAGAACTGCAAGAGGTACTCCTGGGCCCATATCAAGGGGCACTTAAAGAACTTCAACAGCCCACAAGCTTCCAAAGTGTCATGAACCGTCGGATCCTCAATGGCCATAGCCTCCCTGAGCTGTGGCCAATCCCTCTCTCTCCAGTGAACCGACATCGTCCAAAAGATCACCTGCAACCACATAATCTAGTTCTAGATCATCCATCTCAAACATAAACACATTAACATCTCCAAAAAAAATTAAGTTTTTCACCCGTCAGCTTTGCTCCCAAGGCGCGGTCGTTTAACCCCATAGGCACGCACACATGCATCCCTGTTAACCCCACAGGCGCACACACATGCGCGTCTGTTCATCCCATAGGCGTGCACACATGCGCACCTGATCATCCCATAGGAGCACACATATGCACACCTGTCGGCCATACAGAGGTGCCTTCATGTGCCCTTGTCACATATACAGGCATGCATCATAGCATGCATGTTCACTACATAGTTGTGCACTCATGCGCAATTGTTTAGCTTACAGGCACGCATACCATGCACGCCTGTTTTCTCCAATAGAGTGCCCCCACACACGGATATCCGCAAAAAAGGCACACACCCATGCGCATATATTTCCAGATCGCCTGCGCACTGGGGGTCCCACACCCACAAAACCTCTTGTACGACCCTCCGTATAGGCCCTGCCCAAAAATAGAAACCCTAATTCTATGCAGGATGATAAGACAACTAACCTGAAGCTCCTTGGTCCTAAATTGGTTGCCTCGTTCTTCCGAAATCTCCAAATATCCTCTAAATATCTCTCGTCCAATCACTCTGAAAGCAGGTACAAATGAGGTGGCAATGTGGGCCCTACAACTATATATAGTCCTTTTTTCCAAACTTCTAGACTCCATTCCAGGAGCTTCGGACGTCCATTTTTTTATCTGTCTTCAGCCACAAGATCAGCACCCCGTCCTCGACATCAAGACAGTCCCCAAGACATTTTTTATCCTTAGCCCCTGGGGAGCCCTTTTTTTTCCCATACCCCATCCAGGTACGCATGCTCATGTTCAAAGTTATCAAATAAATGATTATATGTTAAATTATCTTCAGATATTGTCCACGACGGGTATTTGGTTGTCATGTGTGCAGGTACTTAGTCATCACACACCAGCGCGACACCTTCAAGTATATAATCAAAACTGGCATGTAATCATTCCCTCTGAATTTCAATTGCATCTCCAGTCACACCCTCTAAATATCCGTCTCTGCAGTACTGTCACCTCCACTGGATTTTGGGTACTGTCACCCGGTAGCATTCTCCCCCACATGAGTTGTCCCATTCATAGCCCCCTTTGGCACTTTGACACTCATGTTTTTTTCAACCTTTAGGGATGGGAGTCCCGATAGTCTTACATCATGTCGCGAATCATCCACATACTCCTTCTCCTCATTTTTCTAGCCTACCCAATGGACTCCTAGGGCACTTCCTCATGGTTTTATTTTAACTGCACTCCCACAGCCCCATTTACCATCCATTTCATCCACCAACAGTTTTCCCATCTTCAGACTACCCTCCATACATTGCCCTAATACAGAAACCCACCTATGGTGCCCCAACCCTCCCCTTGTTTTTACCCACTTGCGCCATCCTCAGGCCAAGCCATCTTACACTAGGGCACCCATTTCTGTATCTGCATTATTATCATCCCCACTGATTTTTTAATTCTTTTTGTAATTAAGCCATTGTTTCCAACATTTTACATAGATTTTTGTCATCACCTTTGGCGGCCTTCTTGGAAAATGCAACCCATGTTGCCCTTGGTTGGGGCATTCCTTATCACCTACTCCTGTTGACATCGCCCATAAATCTCGAGTATCCAACAAGCCACCTACCTCTGCTCTTGGAGTTTGTTTACTTTGTCCCACCTCTGGCACAACTTATCCCACGTCTCGTTGTCCACCTGACACTCGACCTCATTGAATGGTTGCAGCCCCTTATACTTCACATCTATCCCCAACCAAGGGAAATATTGAGTCTCCACGCATCTTGACCTCGTCCATGTACCTCCTCAGTTCCTGACCTCACCTAGTGGATTTCACGAAGCCCTTTTCTTCTTGGCATCACGTCTCCCTTTTTGTTGACATCAACACATTTTCCAAGAGGGCGATAGTATCTTAACTCTCATTACCTTTACAGTGAGGAGTATCGGACGACATAGGGAGAACCATCATTACTCTCTGCTATCGTTGACCCCCATAACATTCGACTTCAACACTTTCTCATGCTATGGTGGGTCTTACTTTGCGACCATTGCAGTTGTTTTTTATATTTGCTGAAGACCTTTGAACTTTGTTGGGCTATCAATGCCCACATAATCCATGATTCTTCTTATAGGTGTCATTGCCTACTGTTCAGAGTATGTTCCTCATCAGAATTGTTCTCTACCTTTATCAAAACTGCCCCTGAGGGCCCTGCAGTTATCTACATCAACACACAGTTTCAGTTACTGTACAACACCCCTTTTTTTGAGTTACATGACACAAGCATGGGGCATGCCCACCTCATTTGTACACAATTTATTTTACACACCTTGCGAAAGGTTGGTTCCTACAGGTTCCCTTCTCCTTCCAACGGGTCACTCTTGATACTCTCACTATCGCTCTTTCTTACAACGATACTCTCAGTAGAAGAAACATTGATGAATTTCAGCTATATTTATGCTACTAACCTCATCCATCAGGGGGCATCTGTTATCACTGAAATTCCGTCCGCAAATGGTTACAGGAATCCAGCATCTTCAAACAACTATGAGTCCACCCATGGACCAAAATTACCAAAAAAACATTTCCAAAAGGTCCAAAACTATACAACCAGTTATAAAATCAAGATGCGCTATGACTACATAGGGCACGCGTGCACATGTGCCATCCGGAAACACAAGAAAAGTGCACATGCACATGATGTGTGACTGTGGACACTAAAAGTTGTGCACACCTGAGAACGACGCATTTATGAGGTTGGTCGGCCTCCCACCCACTTTTGGTTCAGCTTCCAAGTCGATTTGACATCCAAATCTCGGATGGATCCGGCTAGGTGGTTGGTCAAAGACCTAAAGGTGCCCTAAACAACCCCTTTTCACACTAAAATATGGTTGCACAATACCTCAAAGTGGTGCTATAAAACAAGGCCATGAGTGCACTACATTTTCAAGGAATTCATTTGCAAGGTTATGCTGTTGTTATTCTCTTGGGTAATCCTCTTTTCTCATCAAGAGCATACTAGCACCATTCCATTTGGGCAATCCACCTCACCTTTTGAGTGGGTTAGCTTGGGATTCTTTCACCATTTCTTTCAATTTTTCAAAGTTGTAAGAAGAGCTTAATATTGGGGGTTCAAGAGCCCTCCCTTGGGGGAAGAAGGGACCCAAAGTCTCCTTTCTTCTCGGTGTTTTATTTTCACTAATACAATCATTTCCATTGGTGACATGAGTCTTGTTTGCTTCTTTTTCTTATGTCCTTATGGTCAATAGTTTAGTTGTTCTTTCCTTTCTATTTTAATTCTTAGCTTGGTCTTTTATGTTTATTTTTCTAACCCTTTCCTTCACTGTTTTCTTGCTTAGCTAACCCAACTAAGCTTGTAAGCACCTCTGTTTTGCTCATTCAGGTGACAAAAGAGGCACAACAAATGTGCTAAACATGATGAATAACATTAAGCTATTAATGCATCATGTCCATCCATTTTGGCATTGCCATTCCACCATCCAAATAAATTACCATATATAACATCAATATGCACATGAATAATTAAATAAGAATCCACTGCAAGATCAAGAGAATACAAAATCATTGTCATTTCCCATTAAAAAAAAATTAAAAGGAGATACAACACCATAAAGATGCATAATTAAACAACAATTCATGGCAATATCATTAAATAAATATCAAAATAATATCACAGTCATTATGCCATCAATAGGAACAAGTTCATAGAAAATACATGAATACATAGACATAATTAAACCCTTGTTACTAGAAATGGAACGGTGGGCCTTGTTCATTGGTGTTACAACTATCAAATGTTCGTTGTTTTTCCTCTCTCCTTATTTCTTACGTGCAAAACCTAGAAAACTGATTTCTTGTTTCTTGTTTCTGGTCACATAGAATTAAATGGCATTCAAGAAATATTACAAATTAACACAATATACCTTGCGTGAATATATTTAAAACAATATCCCAGTAAGCTTAAACTATTGTGAATGAGACTGGATTTGAAACTGAATTGCGGTTTGAATGACCAATTTCTTAATATAAAGGGGTTGGCATTTTTTCTTTCACTATGATAGTCTGTTCATCGTCGACCATTTTCATTATCTATATGGAAAAAAGATCAAAACAATTTTTACAAGAGATAATGTTTGATCGATTAGATATGATGTTTGTAATTACTAGAACATCATCATCTGTATTTATCATAGTCTAAGAGGAGCCCAACATTAATATAGTATCTAGTTGGGAATTTTATCTACTGTAGTAAATAGATAGGTTGTTGGTTATTATGCTTATTAGAGTACTCGTAAGAAAAGAAACTTCGGCTAAAGAGAGAAAACAACATAAAAAAAGGTGAAGGTAGAATAACAAAATATGACCCACTACAACTTCACCCAAGCATTGGTAGTAACCCACTAAAATGATATCATGTCAAAGATTTAATGCTCTTCAGTAAACAATTCTCTAGATTTTCTTGATAAACACTAGATAAACCTCAATTAACAATTGTCCCTTTTAAATTGTAGCAACTACGGTTTCATTGTGAGTTTCCATGTATGATAATTTGTAGCAACTACGGTTGCATTGTGAGTTTCCATGTATGATAATTATAAGGAGTTATGAGGTAAAGAATTCTTGATTCCACCACAAGATACAAAAGAAACACCAAATTTGTTTTGATATGTAAAACAACATACATGCAAAATATTTTCATGTGGTGACAAATTACAATTCTCCCTTGGTTCTAGCATCCTTTGTGATACCCACCATCCCTATTTCTTTACATTTAGCATATCTAAAGATTACCCCTCATAATGGATGCATAATTAAGAAATTTGCAACCCACATTGGTGGATGTAGCAATTTTTTAACCTGCACATGGTCAAGTTTCAAACATACCAAAACATAATTCTCAACATAATAGATTTACAAGAATTAGTTCTTAGCATAGAAACAAGGACAATCAAATTACTTGTCTTTTTAGTGGATGCACTTAGGAAAATAGCTCAATAGGAGTGTTTTTCCTCCTAGCCATCCTCACCAACTTGTGTAGGTGACACCCCCTCAGTGGGAAATGAAACAATGAGGATGAATTTACTGGTTAGGGATTCTACACAACTCAAACCCTTCTACAGTATGACTAATTCCCTCTCCCATAAGAAGATACACTAGGTATCTAAGGCCAATCAAAGTTAATATAGATATCTTAACCCTAAGTGCAACTTTGTTAAAATATAATTATTTTTTATTAACCATAAACAAGCCAAATGGTAGCATGCTTACCTTTCTTACCATATGCTTACCATCATGCCCTACTAGGCCTTGGCTCGTCCTTGTGCACTTGAAACGATAGCACACACACCTCATTCAATGCTCTTGTGGGTGATATTACATTCCTCCTTCCATTGAACTAACACCATTATGGGTGTTCCTTTTTCCTATGATATCATCATGTCAAAATTTAGTGAAGCTCAATTTGGATTGACCTCTTGATCATAGGTATATCCTTGATGAAACCCCAACTTATTCTTTCCTCCTCTTTCCAAAACTTACAACGCCCTTACTTGTCTTAGTTATTACCTAAATTCTTTTTGTGTACAAGTAATATAAGCATCACCAATTCTTGGGAGAGAGGAATTATTATATGTTGGACCAATTGCTAACATAAATACCTCTTACATGACTTGTTTTGAGATGCTATTTTTTCATTTTCATATATATCAACGACCACAAGACTAATGACTTGGCCCACTCAAGTCACATTTTTTTATGCAAAAATCTCCTCATCATTTACTATAGCTACAATATTGTTACCTCTAGGAATATCTTTTGCAATGTACTATGTATGTGAAACATTCAACGACATTGGTGTGATATCAACATAATCTTCTTCACTACTATTTATTAACCTCAAAATTTGACTTTGGAACATCTTCATAAAACTTATAAGTGTCCGTGGAATTTCCAAATTTCTCATTTGCAACAATCTATGTGATTTTTTACCCTCCTACATGTTAAATTTTAAGCAGTTGCAGAGGATATTATTTTTCCAAGCAACCCTCCTAGCTTCCCTCTTCCAAGCAACCCTCCAAGATTCCCTCATATAGATACCCTCTTCCAAGCATCCCTCTTCCAAGCAGCCCTCCAAGATGCCCTCTTCCAAGAAGCCCTCCAAGATGTCCTCTTCCAAGCAGCCCTCCAAGTTGCCCTCTTCCAAGTAGCGCTCCAAGTTTCCCTCCTCAAACTTCCCTCTTCCTAACCACCCTCAAGAAGTTTCACCCTTCATATCCTAGCCTAAGTCGGCCACCTAACCTAGGGGGTGGGCCATAACCTAAACCAACTAACCTAGGGGGTGGCCTAACCTATATATGAGAAGGGGAGGTGCCCCTCACTTACATTAGTTTTACATGAGATCACTCATGGTTTTGGGCAACAAATAGGAGGTATATTTCTGAAGGCTGGTAACACGGTTTTGGGAAGCAGCTAGTAGTATCAATCTACTTTATTCTAAGGAAACCATCTACTCCTTTCTTAGGAAATTGTTAAGACCTTTTTGTAGTAGCATCTATACTATATTATGAGGCTTGTCTAGACAACAACTGAGGTATGTTCTGGATAGCAACAAGAGATTGTTCTAGAAAGAAACTCAAGGTTGTTCTGGACAACAACTAAGAGGATTTTCTAGTAGCAGCTGATATCTTTGTTCTAGACAGCAAATAGGAGGAAGAGTTACTTTGTTCTGAGGCCAAAGATGAGGCAGCATAAAGGACGTCAACAACTTTTTTCTGGGCATATTGAAAGGGCATATTTTAGTTATCCTTAAGAGCACATTTGAGACAACAACTACCAACAAAAGATACAGGTCTAAGGGAATATCTAGGTAGAGACTCAGAGAAACATGAAGACACAGAAACAACAGTAAGTTCTATTGTTTAGTGCTATTTTCTTATCTCTCTCAAAGAAGTCTTGTATTGTCATTGTACTTGTTTGACTGATAAATATATCACAAGAAGTTTGTTGGGTTTTCTTCCCCTCGAGGGTTTCCCAGGATAAATGCTTGTCCTCTATGTGAATGTATTTCTTTCAGTGATATTTATGCTTCATTTAATGTTCTAGTTAATTGTTAAAGGTTAAAGAACACTATTGTGAATTGTTTAAGCTTGAAAATTAACACTGCAATCTTGATTTCTAGGTTTAAAGTCTTGTCCCAGACAAGTATTCATTTTTCCATTTCTAAGGACCTATGTACCAAGCACATCTATTTTCCAACTTTGCTTTATCACCTTAAATATAAATTCTTGCATCAACTACAACCTATAGTAAATTAATCCTTGTGAAAAACATTTCTTGATAAGAAAACAAGGTTTAAAATGAAGCTTAGAACTTTGAATCTAAAAATATGGAAGATATCAGTGGTAAAGAAAATAAAGCTAGTATTTAGTTGAAAGTACATCCAACTCTATGACCATAATATTGAGAGCATTAAAAACCATCAAAGACACCTTTGGCTTATCAATACTATTGTGTCTACACTGCTGCATCCTAAATATTCATTTTTTGGACATATTTTCAATTAAACTTGATGGATCAATACTCCATGACATATCAATGGCTATTTGTAAAACCTTAAATAGAAAAACTTCACAGTGGCTCACAAAATAGTCTACAAGTAAAGCATAAGGATGGGACTAAAATGTTTAGACTTCATCTTTCCCAAAATCTACATGGCCTATTATATCTTTCCAGAGTTGTAAATCCTAGTCACCATTACATTATAAATGACAACATTGGGTTTACAACATCTATAAGGAAGATCAATATGATTTTTTTTATGCATTGTGAGATCGATAGACACCACATAGGCCCTCAATCAAGATCACACATGTCACCACATTGTTTTTTATTAAACATGTTCAAAACCTTTAGTATCTTCTACATTTGAGACTTATTTTTCTTTTTGTTGACTAAATTTTTCCATCGTTACTATCTAATGATATGAATCCACCTTATACAGCATCGTCTTACAATACCAAGGACATTTTGTTTTCATTGAATGGTTTTGAAATTCTACTGCCCCTTGCAATTTCCACAAACTCTCATATCACTCAACAATGCCAATTTATTTGTTAGTCTTACCATTATCACGAGTTATTGTGTTAATTTTTCAATTAATATTAAGGAAATTTCTATCTTAATTTTGTTGTCTTGTTCTTCCTTGGAAAATGAATCATGGTAGTTGCAACCTAACAAAACATTTAGAACAAGAAGTTGTCTCAAGGATGCTTTAAACTTGAGAGCATTGTTCCTGAAACTTTGTTTTCTTTATGTGTGCATGTTGAAATCTTAATGACTGTTATTGATGGCGTTTTATCTATTTCTTGGAGTTCTAACTTGACATTGTCACCATTATACTCTTAAGAATGTGATGCACAGTTTCATAAATGAAGGTACAAATAAACCCAAAATAAACCCTAGCAGTAATTCTATAATTTTAAACTCGGTTGATCTTGACTCTTTGGAGTTCATCTTAATCTATGATAAGTGTTTGAGATAGAAGCAACCAGAGCATTAGTATGGTCATTCTCTTCAATTCTTACATAAATATCATCACACAAATCCACTACATATCCTACTTCAAACTCTTCTTCCTCCATTTACACATGAATTGAATGACCTAAAACACCCATCTCCTTTAATATTATATCCATATTGTGTCATCAAAAGTGAAAATATAAGTTTGAACTGCAATACAAACAAGTAGAACAATAGCTCCACAAGGATACATAGCTTGTATTATACCATTTATTTAATGTTAAGAACCAAATACTTGCATACAGAAATACCACAAAGACTCAAAGAACAATATAGAAAACCACAACTTTATTATAGAAACTCTTAAGGTAGGGAAACACCATACAATGGATCCTATTATGGAAGGGATCCTCTTATGTTCACTTGCCTCTTCGAGGGGGAATCCTCCTATTGAGCTACCGCTCTACAATACAATACTTCTCTTCATGTCCCATTACATTGCTTTAACCCCTTTGTATAGTGCTACCATCACCTAAGAACATTCTAGAGGAGGAATCTTCTAGAAGTAGAACCTTCTAAGAAGTCATTTTACATTTATTATATCTAACTACCCATTTATTATATCTAACTACCATAGTGGGCCTTATTTAATAATATAGTGGACCTAGTCCACCTTACATTGAATGGCCTCCACTATTATCATTATGGGCCCTCTGGGCCCCCCCACTACCTCTCTAGCTACCTTACATTCCATCTCCCTTATGAAAGCGTTGTCCTCAATGCTTGATGTACAACCATATACTAGGGTCCCATGGATAAGTGTGGACCATAGTGTTGAAGTAGACTAGAGAACCAGGGTCCCATTGAGAAATGGTAGCCACCATGCTGAAGTAGTCCAACCGCCATTATAAGCTAGGGTCCCATGTCCAATTGCTCATGTGAATCCCACATGGAAGATATTGGCACCCAATAACCAACTGAAAAATTATGCTCTCAATACTGACACCGATCATGTGGATCCAAATAATAATATCCATCCACATAGTGGGAGATGATCAAATATGAATCTGGAAGGAACAATACCATTGTAGAATATGCAGGCTAGATGTTGGTAACTAGCTTCTGATGTGGGACATTGATGTTCTCTACAGAAGGTGGAGTAGAGTCATCAAATAAAATATGGAAGTGGTTGTCATCCCAGAAACGACAACTATCCATATACCAATCATTGCAATTGACCTAAAAATCATACCAAGAATATATTTCTTGATTATATTCATTCCTAATCTCCACCATAAGAAACCTCTCCTGCAATTTATCCAAAGAATCTTGAATACTACGAAAATTATCATTGAGGCCATTTGCAAGGTCATGCAATCTAGCATCCAATGTGTCATACAATTTAGATTTGAATGCTTCAGTAATTTGTAGAATTTATTTGAGGGTTTGAGAGGAAATATCCATATGAGCATCCTATGAACTCTTCGTTCCCACAGTCGTCATGAAAAAACCCAAAAAATAGAACAATAAGTTACGGTAGAAAATCACGTTTTTTTCTAGAAAAACCCTAAAAAACTGTTGAATTTAAAATGTTCATAACTTCACTTCTCAGACTCTGTTTCGGCTCATTTGTCTTTTGAAATTGGGTAAAATTGTGAGAGAAAATCAGATCTGTAATTTGTTTGAGCAAATTCGGCCTCCAGCTGCTACAAAAATAAAAATAATTGTGTTGTCGTTCGTGGAAAAAACCCTGAAAAATTGCAGATTTTAAAACTTCAATATCTTGACTTCCCGGACTCCATTTCAGACGATTTTTTTTTTCAACTTGGGTGATTTTATGAGAGGAACTCATATGTACAACCTGTTTCTGCAAATTTTTCACAGAAATATATCGAAAATTTATGTAATGTCATGGCCCTTTTTTTTTTTTCTTCTCCGAAAAACAAAATCTGCAAAAATAAAAAACGTTTGCCCACAATGTCTGCCAAGGAAAATGATTTGATACCAATTGTTAAGAACCAAATATTTGCATACAAAAATACCACAAATATTTAGAGAACAATATAGAAAACCACAACTTTATTATGGAAACTCTTAAGGTAGGGCAACCCATACAATGGATCCTATTATGGAAGGGATCCTCTCATGTTCACTTGCCTCTTCGAGGGGGCATTCTCTTATTGAGATACCGCTCCACAATACAATACTTCTCTTCATGTCCCATTACATTGTTTGAACCCCTTTATATAGTGCTACCATCACCTGAGAACATTCTAGAGGAGGAATCTTCTAGAAGTAGAATCTTCTAAGAAGTCCTCTTACATTTATTATATCTAACTACCCATTTATTATATATAACTACCATAGTGGGCCTTATTTAATATTATAGTAGATCTATTCCACCTTACATTTAATGGCCTCGACTATTATCATTATGAACCCTCTGCNACCTCTCTAGCTACCTTACATTTGGTTCTTAACATTTAAGAAAATGTAAAACATATTCTCTAGAATACATCTTCTCTTCAATGCTTACATAAATATCATCACACAGATCCACTACAAAACCTACTTCAAAGTCTTCTTCCTTCATTTACATGTGAATTGAATGACCTAAAACACCCATCTCCTTTGATATTATATCCATATGGTGTCATCAAAAGTGAAAATATCAATTGGAACTGCAATACAAACAAGTAGAACAATATCTCCACAAGGAGAAACAAATTCACTTATACCATTTATTTAAACAAATGTAGAACATCTTCTCTAGAATACATCTTCTCTTCAATACTTACATAAATATCATCATAGAGATCCACTGCATAACCTTCTTCAAACTCTTCTTCCTCCATTTACATGTGAATTGAATGACCTAAAACACCCATATCCTATGATATTATATCCATATGGTGTCATCAAAAGTGAAAATCTAAGTTGGAACTGCAATACAAACAAGTAGAACAATGCCTCCACAATGAGAAATAGCTTGGATTATACCATTTATTTAAACAAATATAGAACATCTTCTTCTTTATTTAAATTATTGTTGTTGAGGGTGTTTTATCCATTTCTTGGAGTTCTAACTTGACATTCTCCCCATTATACTCTTAATAATTGGATGCATAGTTTCATAAATAAAGGTGCAAATAAACCCAAAAGAAACACTGGCAGTAATTCTAGAATTTTAAACTTGGTTGATCTTGACTCTTTGGAGTTCATCTTAATCTATGAGAAGTTTTGGAGTTAGAAGCAACCCGATCTTTAGTATGGTCATTCTCTTCAATGCTTACATAAATATCATCACACAAATCCACTACATATCCTACTTCAAACTCTTCTTCCTCCACTTACACGTGAATTGAATGACTTAAAACACCCATCTCCTTTAATATTATATCCATTTTGTGTCATAAAAAGTGAAAATATCAGTTGGAACTACAATACAAACAAGTAGAACAATAGCTCCACAAGGATACATAACCTGTCTTATACCATTTGTTTAAACAAATGTAAAACATATTCTCTATAATACATCTTCTCTTCAATGCTTACATGAATATCATCACACAGATCCACCGCATAGCCTACTTCAAACTCATCTTCCTTCATTTACATGTGAATTGAATAACCTAAAACACCCATCTCCTTTGATTTTATATCCATATGGTGTCATCAAAAGTGAAAATATCAATTGGAACTGCAATACAAACAAGTAGAACAATATCTCCATAAGGAGAAATATCTTTGTTTATACCATTTATTTAAACAAATGTAGAACACATTTTCTAGAATACATCTTCTCTTCAATGCTTATATAAATATCATCAAACAGATCCACTCCATAGCCTTCTTAAAACTCTTCTTCATCCATTTGCATGTGAATTGAATGACCTAAGACACCCATCTCATGTCATATTATATGCATATGGTGTCATCAAAAGTCAAAATCTAAGTTGGAACTGCAATACAAACAAATAGAACAATACCTCCACAAGGAGAAATAGCTTGGATTATACCAGTTATTTAAACAAATGTAGAACATCTTCTTCTTTATTCAAATGCTTGTTATTGAGGGTGTTTTATCCATTTCTTGGAGTTCTAACTTGACGTTCTCCCCATTATACTCTTAAGAATTCGATGCATAGTTTCATAAATAAAGGTACAAATAAACCCAAAAGAAACCCTGGCAGTAATTCTAGAATTTTAAGCTTGGTTGATCTTGAATGTTTGGAGTTCATCTTAATCTATGAGAAGTGTTGAAGATAGAAGCAACCATAGCTTTAGTATGTTCATTCTCTTCAATGCTTACATAAATATCATCACATAGATCCACTGCATAGCTTGCTTCAAACTCTTGTTCCTCCATTTACATGTGAATTGAATGACCTAAAAGACTATGGGATGAAAAAAATTCAAACAACTATGGGCTTCATTGAAAAACTAACAAAAAAACTACCAAAATACCAAATTAGTCACATGGCCCATGACAAAGTTCAAACAACTATCGAGTTGATGAGTTGTTGAAGCAAGAAAAGATCCATGTAGTGGTGCATCCGTGAAGAAACACTAGCTAGATGGTGGGGTAGGTCCTGGGGCCACAGGATTTTTTCAATTTCTATTACATCGACAACCACTCTCTTTATCTCACCAAAGAACTAGTTGTTGGTAATTACATCTCCAATATTGGTTGGTTTTTAGGTGGGAATGAAACCGTAGGAGGGCATAGGGTGAGTTTCCTACTTATTTATTATTTACCCCCCCATTCCAGTCTTGGGTGGTTTGTTGAATGGTATTCAATATTGCGGTATAAAATCCCCCACAGTGCATATTGGGGGACACCAACACTTTTAGGTATTTTCACTTATATAAGAGAGTTTGTGAACCCCTTTTTTTTTTCCATATTTCCTTCTCAATGAGAGGCGAGGAATGTAAACACACATCAAGACTATGTCTCCTACACCTCGCTATTTAGGATCAGATGGGGATAACCCATGACACACAATGATTCTTACACTTACATAGAGACTGTACCATAGTTTATGGAATCAATAGTTAGCTTGGGAAGGTCAACAAACTTTAACTAACCTGTTTCTGGTGGAAATGGACCCTGTGGACAGTGGAAATGGACCCAACAAATGGAATCTCAGACCAGTGCTTGCCGTCGTGAAGTTTGAACCTCTATAATTGTTACCTGTTTTCCAGTGCTCCCCACCGTGAAGAATGATGAAAGAGGAAAATTTCAAATGGAAAATTTTAGAATATTTTTTACCAATTCGACTTCAGGAGTGTGTTGGGAGGGTTTCAAGAGTGTGATGGGAACACGGATTTCAAGGACGAAAAATAAATACTAGTGGGGTCGGTCTGTGGTATATATATATATATATATATATATATATATATATATATATATATATATATATATATATAACTTTCAACTAAGAGTTTAAAAATAATCTACAGTATCGACTGAGAGACCTGTTCGAAAGTTTGATACCAAAAATTTAATCATACTCTCAGTCGAGAAATTGAAATTTTTTCGGTCAAAAATTTATTTAACCATAGTTAAACTCTCAACCGAGAAAAGTTTAACCTTGGTTAAATTCTGGTCCGAAAAATATTACAACTCTCGACCGAGAAAATTCGTTGACTTTTTTCTCGACTGAGAAATTGGAAATTATAACCCAAAAACACCTAATTCTCAAAAAATTATTTCCCAACTTTGCGTTTTCATCCATCATCCACAAGATAACACAAATATTTTCTCTAGGAAACCCTTACGGGAGAAAACCCATCTAGAATGTGAGGAACACCTTGCTCTGCTCTCTTTTCTCTGGTATGGAAATAATACAAGTACAAAGGAGAAGGCACTCTCTATGGAGTTACTTGAGACCTGTGGCCTATTAGGCTTTTACAAAACATTAACCCCCTCTGTTATGCTCTCTAATTTCTCACTCCCAGTTTTTTTTCTCTGACATGGAACAAAATACAATAAAATAGAATGGGACCCCTTCTCCTCTTAGTGGCCCACTATTTAACATAGCCTTATAGCCATCTAGGGGTAGGTTTTTTACTTCCTCAACCCTCAATTGTGGTAAGGTTTTGAAACTTCTTGAATATTCTTGAAATTACTCATGTTTCTAGCCCCATATGCATGAGTAATGGGGGCTGACGTGGAATCCTCTCGTATCATGGTGGTCAACATGATAGGTCAACTTGCGGAAGCCATAAATTTTTCATACGAACTCTGATTGATGCATAATATGCATTGTTGGAAAGGTCTCAGAGTGTATAACACCATCAAGGGCGTGTGCACAATTTCTGAACACCAAACCCCCCAAAAACGTCATTTAATGCCTCAAAATTTCTTTGAAATTTTATGGACCCCAATTTTCCAAATTAGGACCTGCCACTAAAATGACCCTGCAAGTTGATTCCTCTATTTTTTCCACTCTAAAAGCATCGAGATAGATGAAAAATAATATAATGATCCAATATATATCATACCTCCCCATTTAGGAAGAATTTTGGTCCCCAAAATATTTATTGAATGAGGTGAGGAAATTTTTTCTCTACCTTCTCCCTGGAGTACCACTTTGCTTTGCCTAGAAGTTGTCCTTTCAACCCAATATTCCAAAGGTCATTTTTCCCCTATCTTGTAGTTATGGACCGCTTCTACAAAATTGTGTCCTCAAATAACTCTACCTGAGCATATGGTACTAAGTCCTCTATGGAAGGTAGGACCTACTCCTCCTCCTAATCCAACATGGAAGGCTCATATTGTTTGAGCTTCTCCACATTCACTACTGAGTAAATTAAATGTGCATGTATGAGGGTATACTAAGTCTATAAGAATTATCTCCCACCTTTTCCAATACCTCAAAAGAACCATATTATAGAGCCTTTATATTCTTACCAGGACCATGTAGCCTTTCCTTACTCACTATTGGTGAAGAGAAAAAACTTTGGCAAGGTTGAATGATCCCCACCTCTAAATTTTCTTGGATCATATGATTAATCTCACTCTTCTGTGCATATGGAACCTTTAAGGCCTAATATTATGTGGTACACTTCCTCGCTACAAATGAATAGCATGATCATGATCTCAAGCAGATGGAAGACCCTTAAGCATCTCTCCAAATACCTTGGAATGGTTGTTGATAACTATATGGAGATCCACTAGAGCAGAGGATCTAGATGTTTCAACATCTAGTGAGCACAATTGTGCAATTACACCATGGTGTCCCTTTTTGAGTAATTTTGTCATGTTATTATAGATTATCATCTTAGACGATTTCCCTTGGATACCTCTAAGATCAATTTCCTTGCCTTCTAAGGAAAATCTCATGAAAAGATCTTGAAAATTAAGGGTCATTGTTCCCAATGATTGTAACCATTGGACCCCTAATACAACATCAAAAATACCCATTTGGGTGGAAATCATGGGACTATCCAATAAATACCTCCCCATATTGAGCTTAATACTATGGAACTTCCTAGAACAATTTATGGTATCTCCATCTACAATCATTACTTGAAATCTAGTGATGTAAAAACAAAGCAATTGAGACCTTTTGCTAATTTGTAATTGATGAAGTTATGAGTACTACCAAAATAAATCAACATTGTTGCCTTTTTCTTTTTGATGTATCCTTGTATCTTGAGGGTTTGTGGATTATTGATGCAGGCCAATGCATGAAAATTTATAGTTGGAGTAGTCTCTTCTAGATCTAGATCTTGTGATGGTTCCAATTATTTATCTTCTTCCTCTTCACAGTCTATGTAGAATACTTTCTTCTCACCGCATTTATGCCCCTTACTCTACTTGTTGTCACAATTGAAACATAGTCCATTTTCGCTTATTTCATCCATTTTTTGAAGTGTCAGCCTTGTCGGTTGAGTGAGGTTAGGAGAGGGAACATGGTTCTCTCTGTATTTGTTAGTGGCCACCCTTCTAGTAGCCATTTTTTTTCTCTTTCCTTGCCATACTAAAATCTTGTTCTAGGGATTTAGGTTCAAAGAAACACACCTGATGTTGAATGTTATCCTTTAAAGTTCCCATAAAGAGATCTAACAAATTATCCTCAGGAATGTTCTTTACCCCGAGACTTAGCTTTTAGAATTATTGAATGTGCTCTATAATTGGACCTTTTTTCTAAAGATTTATCAATTGATTAAAGAATGTATTTCTCTTAATATCCCCATAATGTGCTATCAATTCATCTAAAAAAATGGACCAAGAGATAAAAAAATTGTTTTTTCTTTCACAAAGCCAATGATACTAAACAAATTGATCATTTTCCAAATACAAGAATGCAATAGGTACCTTTTGTAATCTTGGCACTTGGTATAGATCAAAGAATTGATCCATCTAGAATATCCATGTTATAGGATATTTACCATCAAACTTCCTCATATCAATCTTTGTAATGAAGTAGTCCTTGGTGCCACATTGAAACCTCGATGATGTTGATCTTGAAGTGATGAATAATCATGATTTTGGGACTCAATCTTTATTTCCTCTATGCTTTCATGTATTCCTTTCATTTTGATATATCCTTTAGGGAGTCTCTCATCCATAGCATGTAATATCATGGAAGACATGGAATTTGTCAATTCTGACAACTTATTTTCCATATTCTCTTGATTTTCATCCATCTTATTTTCCACCTCATCCATCTTCTTTTCTACCTTTCCAATCTGTTGAAAAATGTATTATCTTTCTTCTTGAGTCATGGTTGAGCTCTCTGGAGGTTTGGTTGGTGAAATAAATTTTGAAGGAACCTTTAGAGGCATGTTATAAAATAATAACTCTCATCTTTTCCTCTTTATCACAAATTTTAAATCATCAAAAACAAATCTTCCAATCAAAATTTATGCCAATTGTAAGTTATGCGTCTTTCAAACCGTTAATTTGGAGTATGTCTGAATGGATAACCTTTTTACTGATATATCTATGAACTTTGAACCCTTCTGAATCTGAAATTTTTACCTGTAGTACTCTAATATGACTTCTTAAACTCCTGAAAATTTCATAGTTTGAACCTTCACTGATAAAAAAACTTATAACATAAATACCAAAATGACATGTTGAAGACCAATTTCGGGATTAGTAAAAAACCCAACTTCCACAAGATATATCTCATAAATTATAATAATTCAAATTCTAAAAAAAATTCCATAGGCAATTCACTACGTCTCCTCAAGATTTTGAAAATTTCAGAGTGTGAGACTTCACCAAAATGTTTTAATAGCGAAAATAAAAAGATGACTCATTTGAGACTAATTTTAGGACTACTCACAAACCCTAAGTTCGATAGGAGATATCTCCGAAAATATAATGAAGAAGATACTAAAAATTTTAACATTTGTTCTTCGCTATCTTTCCTCAATATCCTAAAAAATTTGTTGTCTTAAAATTCCCCAAAACAAAAGTTATATGAAAAATCCCAAGATGACTCATTTAAAATGGATTTCAGGATGAGTCAAAAAAACTATCTTCCATAGGCTATATCTCTGAAAGTATAACAAACCAAAACTTGAAATTTTTATCATAAGTACTTAGATATGTCTCCTGAGTAACCTAAAATTTCACTGTCTGAATCATCACATAAAAAATTTATTGTGAAAATTCCAAGATGGCTCATTTGAAGAAGCAAAACTATAGGATTGATGTTCTGATACCAAATTTTCTGAACCAACGCCTTAAGAATGATAAAAAGTCAATGGATAACAATTAAATTCAAGGTGGAAACCTCCAATTAAAATATATTCAATGTACAAGATGAGATAAGATGACCCTAAGACTAGGTCTCCTTGGTATATATAGGAGACAAAGGGTACAATTATAATGAAAGGGTACAATGAAGGGGTTTTATACTTAACATGGGGCTTTGTCTAGGGATTAAGAGGAATGCTTTAACATCTAGCCATATTCAACTTTCAGAAAAACTCACAACACTAAACAATTATATATAGAAAACTTGTTAACCTAGATGTTAGATACAAAACTTTCCATTAACATGTATTTAATTTCGTTAATATCTCTTCACAAATATCCACATCTCTCAAAAATGATATATATTATATATAGAAAAATTGTTAACCTACCTATTAAATAAAACATAACATAATAACTTAAATTTGATATCAAAAAAAAATTGATATAATAATAATTATTTGGCTAGTTAGAGACTTGAACTTATGTAGAAAGCCTAGGAGATGATGTTATGCCCAACCACACTTAATGCCAGGAATAGGAATAACAACATGTTATGATCCCTTACCTTAGAAGCACCGGATACGATGAGTTCATCCCTTACCTTAGACCTCAACTCATCTAAGGTAAGGGATCAACTCATAGACTTATAGGCCAGGCATTAGCCCGATTACAATACAGTGAATGAACCTACCACATCCTCGACTTTGCCGAGAATATATTACCTGTATGAATTACCCATTAAACTTATTTTCTTTAGCTTTATATATATGTAATATTACTGTAATAATTATTTGAATGATTCATTAATCCATATATTAAAAAAAACATACATTATATTTTAGATACACACCAAATATCTACATTACATTATCTTCAATAACCTAATATTCCAAGTTTGGTAAATATTTACATTATAATTTGGTTAATAATATAATGTTCTTAATGGTTTTGAGTTAGAAATGATATAACATGGCTAAGAACATGTTTAAATAACTTCAAGAAGTTGAAAATCCATTAACAAAACTAAACATGTAGAGAAGAAGATAAAGAGATGTAGAGGGAGTTTAATAGTCAACTAGGGATACTAACTAATGATAGACAGATAAGGATACTAACTAATGATAGACAGATAAGGAAAAAATTATGATTTTTTTTAATAATTAGTTGTAATATTAGCTAATCAAATTTTCTTTGAAAATACTAGTTACTCTCTTTGTAAAATAAGTATGTATTAAATTTAATAAAAATTATTAAAAAATTGGAAGAGTTAAAACTATTATCATATATTAATATTATCAAGAAAAACTAAATAAACCATTACTGAGTATTATATTATTTTTTTCAATATATTTTTTATTTTAATAAAAAATTGCAAGTCATTACACAATAAATGGAGGTAAATTGAGCTCACCATTTATGATGATATTACCTACTTTTTCATCTCAATTATTTACTTTTTAGCTCGCAATTTTTTTCATAAGTCCTTTGAGAAACTTCTTTAATTAAAATATTGAAATTTTTTAATTATTTCAATTAAAATATTTATTAAATTTAACATTTAAATTTGTTAAATCACTATTTTAATTATATAAAATATTACCTGTATATCCTACCCATATATAACTATATTCCACTTGCAAGTAACACGTCTCTAGTGTATGTGATCATGGGTGATATCATAATTTTCTTATACTATGTGTGTTTTGGTGCATATGTGATCATGGGTGATATCATAATTTTCTTATACTATGTGTGTTTTGGTGCATAGGCATTTGATAAATTTATTTTTTCTTCTCTTACGTGTACAAGTCCAAGTAAGGTTGGAACATATCTTTTCTACCCGATCTCTGTGTAGGTTTTAGGTGACAATGGGTTATCACCTTTGAATCCTTTAAATAAGTACGTTTTTTAAGAAATATAAAATAACCTTGTAAAGGTTTAGGTTCTCAATCTTAAAACATAAAAAGGATAAATATTTATATTATTAAAAGGAAAATGTCCATTACAATTGATATGTTCGGTTAGTGGGTCCCAGATATCATATTCAATGTTGTGTCTTTTAAATTGAATAATAAAAAAATATTTAGTGAAAATTAGGAATATATTCTTTAAATTAAAGGAAAATATTTAGAGAAAATTATGAATAAATATATTAATATTTAGATTTAATTGGTAAATATCTTTTATAAATATGTTAGTGAATTTGAATATTGATAAGTTTATTTTTTTTTTACATTTTCTTGCTTAGTTAAAGTGTGTGGGGATGGTGAAGGATTAGAGGAAATTAATGATTGAAATTCATTATGATCTATTATAAAGATTATGTCTCTTTTTAGATGAGAATTGTATAAGTTTCGTGGCCATTTTATTCTTTTTGAATAAGTATATTAGATAAATACATGCTAATGTTAGGGCTTGCTTTCATTTGAATGATTAAGGCTTGATGGTCATCCCTTGCCTCAAAAGGTGGGAGTATTAGGAGTTATATCAATGAATTATACTTAGAGTTAACGACTTCCTTTTTTTATAGTTTCTTTTGGAGGTGTATTCCAACCTATGGGTTTGACATATTTCTTCTTTTCCTTGTGAGATCTTAGCCTTAAGACAAGTAACCCCTAAATGCCATATTATCATAATCCATTGCTTGGACCCAACATGAATTATTCCACTCAAGGACAATCTTATCCAAGATACTATGAATCAAGTAACATTTTACATAAATGTAGATATAGGTAAAATTACCCTATTGGGCTTGGCTAATGTCTACCTTAAAAAATCTTACTGGGACATTTCTAATTATTTCTAACTCTTGCAAAATACATATAAAGATGGGGACATTTGACATGCACACCCTCATAGGGGTGGTGGTAATAGACCTAGTTGATAGTTAAAATCCTATAAACTATGGTTTAAAAAGATAGTTCATCTGAAAAACCATGAACCTCTTCAAAGACCTTTCTATACTCATTAGGATTGTTAAAAAAACATAATAAAATCCTCTTTGAATAGAAATAGATTGAGAAATCTACAGTCCATGCAGATTTAATCCACTTGACAAGAGAAAATGATAATGACAATAGTCCATAATTCTATAGGTTAGGCTACGATGGTGGTAACTATGAATAATTTCATCCATATCGAATACTTATAGATTTAAAACTAGACTAACAACTACCCTCTCCATAATGAATGCTCCTATGAAGTTGAAGGGGATGATGAATTATTTTTGATATCATGTTTAAAACATTGGGGTCCTAAAGAAGAGGGAATATTTCATCTTAAAACACCAAACATGCAATGTAAATGCACAATGGAATCCTTTCTTATGTCATACTCTCCTAGTAGGTAGTCATTTTCTACATGCTTACTAGTAAATAACAATCACTAATAATAGAAGTGAATCCCATCCTTAATATGCATTTATTGCTTTAAAATAATAAGAGAGTCCAAGTATTCAATTGCATGGGGATATAATTTCCTCCCTGACAATCAGGGGCCACTCACTTCACAAAGACCTGGAATTCTTCTACAAGGATAGAACCTAGTTTAGGGTTTTGATCAAATAGTTGGCACACACGAGTTCTATAAATAGTTTGATGACTCTCTAAAATGTTTGGCAACCATGTTTCCTTTCTCCAACAAAATTGATAAAAACATTTGTAGCATTAGGGAAATGACCTTCCTTTACATGTTTAGGTATTCTTTGGTGAATGGAATGCTCTATTGTCCCATAATTGTAAAGGCCATTGTGCCAATGAGATGATAAAAAGTAGGTGAAGTATGGAAAATAACTCCTTTATGATTTCTAATAGTTGTCTAGTAATGTAAAGACCTAAAAACCTTCGTTGGTCTCATATGTATGTGCATCCAAGTGCCTAATAGTACCATAAAGATCTCCTCCTAAACTTTCCAGAATATAAAGCTGAATTGAAGATCATGTAAGATAAAAAAAATTAAAAGCACAATTTTTATTTACAATGATCCAACATCTCTAAACACTATTCTTATTCATTATCATGTTTATATTAAACACATTATACTAATAAATATCCATAAAATCTATCCAAAATGTGTGCATAAGAAAACTTAATAAAATATTCATACTATATACACATTTAATCAAATAAGATTACAATGCACTCTAGGATTAACGGAGTGCTTGTCTTAATCAATAGACGTTGATATTTCTGTTTTGATAAATAAATAAATATTATTAGTGTGTTAAGACAACGTGTTGCCCACTATTACAAATTTTAACGTTTTTCCTTAAATAATATAGGTTTAAATAATATGTTTTCAAATTGTTATATTATTAAGTTTTCCTTAAATAATATCTCGTATACTAATGTTTGTGCTTTAAAAAAAACCCTAAATGTTGGTTCCATCGTATTAATAACTACGTCATCTGGATAAATTTGATTTCATAAACAAATCCATATGGTTGATTTGATAGGATTTACGACAGAAAAGTGGGTTTTGTTTGGATTTCACAATTATTATAAGGAAAAATAAGTTTACCTAACCACCATATGAATCATTAAAGTGATGTTTAATTTGCATTGCATCTGATCTGATCTTGAAACACATTGCATTGATGTGATCTTATTATAAGATAAGCCATTTGTTTTCCTTTGATATCATATTATAATAATTCATATTTATATTTTAAAATGATTTTCCATTTAGTTTCAACACATAGATTATAGTTTAACCAATCACACTATTAGAGTAATACATATATTTTTTATGAAAATAAACAGGAAAAAATATGTTTCCTAGTGTTAAAGACAATGTAATTATACAATTGATCCTATTTTGGTAAGAAAGAATTTCAAAAGGACATCATGTTTAGAACTTAGCTTGGCATGATTATGTAGCGATCCTTCCATTATGATATCAAATAGCAATACATAATAGGTAAATATTTTTTTTTGTTGCATTAGGATATTAAATTCGTTACAACATGATAAATAACATCGCAAGAGATACATCATCATGATTAAACGACACACAAATAATGCAGTAACATAATTAAAAGCGACACATAATCAACACATAGACACCGACTAAATCAAGCATCATCATAATTAATAGTTGCACTTAATTAACACATCATCATATTAATTATAGACGTAATCAACACATTAAGATCGTCTGAAGCGAATTACCAATAAGTGATTAACCATGCCACATAACACTAATGAGCTACCCACCCAACCTACCCTGCAAGGATAGGACCTCCAAGACACATAAGCAATGCTCAAGCCTAGGATTCATCCGATTTATTTTGACCACTTAAAGTCTCAGGGCTAGCGACTATTCTGAGGAACAAGAAGGTGTCTAATTCCCGTAATCAATCACATATCAACATTATTCTAATGGCACAAGAGAATCTGATAACTAAATCAACCATGCATCTGCATTATTTTCATGGCATAAGAGAAATCAACACAAAATTCAACATTTGTTCTATGGCGTGTGAGAAATCTAATCTCTAAAGCAAGCATTCATCACATCAAATTTTCATTGTGTGCGAGAAGTCTAATATCTAAAACAATCATTCATCACATTAAATTTTTATTGCATGCAAGAAGTATAATATCTAAAACAATCATTCATCACATTAAATACTCATTGTGTGTGAGTAATCTAATATCTAAAACAATCATTCATCACATCAAATTTTCATTGCGCAAAAGAAGTATAATATCTAAAACAATCATTCATCACATTAAATTTTCATTGTGCACGAGATATCTAACATCTAAAACAACCATTCATCACATTAAATACTCATTGTGCGGGAGTAATCTAATATCTAAAATAATCGTTCATCACATTAAATTTTCATTGCATGCAAAAAGTCTAATATCTAAAAAAATCATTCATCACATTAAATTTTCATTATGTGTGAGAAGTCTAACATATAAAACCATCATTCATCACATTAAATACTCATTGTGCGCGAGTAGTCTAATATCTAAAACAATCATTCATCACATTAAATTTTCATTGTGCATGAGAATAATCATCAGTTTTATTTCATGGTGCGAAGGAAGCTAACTACAAAACTCATCACAATTTATTCCAAGCAAGATTATGCTATCCCAACTTAGATATGTAGAGATGAGTCAATGATCCTCTTAAGAAACCATAAGGAGAACAACTTCTTTAAGCAATGCTTTAAGAATTCCACACTACTTGAGTATCTCTAAAAACCTTAACAAGATCATTCAACAAGAAGCTAAAGGACTTAAAGTGGTTGCATATCAATCTAAGAGAATTTAAGGAAGGTCATCACGATCATGAACGAAATCATAGAGCACTAAGCAACACTATTCAACATCCAAATCTCTTGAAGTTAAATTACTAGTTTAAGAACTTATCCAGAGCACAAGAGTAACATGAGGGTTCCATTCAGGGATGATTTTAGGGGCTAAATTTCGCTCATGGGCTAATTTTCCATGGTTTTTCCCTAAAAAAGATTCGATATTCTAAAAATGATTCGCCCAAATTCTATAGGATAATATTATTTTACCTTAAAAATCGCCAAAATTTTATACAAACTATATAAAATCCTTAGAAATTTTAACATTTTTACAAAAATATTGCCAAACATTTTATAGTTTCCATATGAAGGATTGTAAGATTCACCAAGGTTTCTACATTTAAAAATAAATTTACATCCTTAAAATCATCCCTGGTTCCATTGATAAGTTTTTTTATTTTTTATTTTTTTTGACATCTTTTTACTCAGTTAAAGTGTGTGGAGATGGTGAAGGATTAGAGGAAATTAATGATTTAAATTCATTATGATCTATTATAAAGATTATGTCTCTTTTTAGATGAGAATTGTATAAGTCATGTGGCCACTTAATTCTTCTTGAAGAAGTATATTAGATAATATACATGCTAATGCTAGGGCTTGCTTTGATTTGAATGATTAAGGTTTTATGGTCATCCCTTGCCTCAAAAGGCGGGAGTATTAGGAGTTATATCAATGAATTATACTTGGAGTTAACGACTTCCTTTTTCTAGAGTTTCTTTAGGAGGTGTATTCCAACATATGGGTTTGGCAATTTTCTTCTTTTCCTTGTGAGATCTTAACCTTAAGAAAAATAATCCCTAAATGTCATATTATCATAATTCATTGCTTGGACCCAACATGAATTATTCCACTCAAGAACAATCTTATCCAAGAGAGTATAACTCAAGTAAAGTTTTACCCAAATGTAGACATAGGTAAAATTACCCTATTGGACTTGGCTAATGTATACCTTAAAAAATCTCACTCAAGCATTTCTAATTATTTCTAACTCTTGCAAAATACAGATAAAGATGGGGACATTTGACATGCACACCCTCATAGGGGTGGTGGTAATAGACCTAGTTGATAATTAAAATTCTATAAACAATGGTTTAACAAAAAAATAGTTCATCCCCAAAACCATGAACCTCTTCAAAGACCTTTCTATAGTCATTAGGATTGTTAAAAAAACATAATAAAATCCCCTTTGAATAGAAATAGATTTAGAAATCTACGGTCCATGCACATTTAATCCAATTGACAAGAGAAAATGATAATGACCATAGTCCATAATTCTATAGACTAGGCTACGATGGTGGTAACTATGAACAATCTCATCCATATTGAATACTTATAGATTTAAAACTAGACTAACAACTACCCTCTCCATAATGAATGCTCATATGAAGTTGAAGGGGATGATGAATTATTTTTGATATCATGTTTAAAATATTGGGGTCCTAAAGAAGAGGGCATATTTCATCTCAAAACACCAAACATGCAATGTAAATGCACAATGAAATCCTTTCTTATGCCATACTCTCCTAGTAGGTAGTCATTTTCTAGGTGCTTATCAGTAAATAACAATCACTAATAATAGAAGTGAATCCCATCCAATGTCCATAATATGCATTTATCTCTTTAAAATAATAATAGAGTCAAAGTATTCAACTGCATGGGGATATAATTTCCTCCCTGCCAATCAGGGACCAATCACTTCACAAAGACCTAAAATGATTCTACAAGGATAGAACCTAATTTAGGGTTTTGATCAAATAGTTGGCACACAAGGGTTCTATAAATAGTTTGATGACTCTCTAAAATGTTTGGCAACCACGTTTCCTTTCTCCAACAAAATTGATAAAAACATTTGTAGCATTAGGGAAATGACCTTCCTTTACATGTTTAGGTATTCTTTGGTGAATGAAATGCCTTATTGTCCCATAATTGTAAAGGCCATTGTGCCAACGAGATGATAAAAAGTAGGTGAAGTATGGAAAATAACTCATTTATGAGTTTTAGTAGTCATCTAATAGTGTAAAGACCATCATTGGTCTCATATGTATGTGCATCCAAGTGCCTAATAATACCATAGTACCATAGGGATCTCCTCCTAAACTTTCCACAATAAAAAGCTGAATTGAGGATCATGTAAAAGAAAGAAAATTGAAAGCACAATTTTTATTGAAAATGATCCAACATCTCTAAAAACTATTCTTATTCATTATCGTATTTATATTAAACACATTATAGTAACAAATATCCATAAAATCTATCCAAAATATGTGCATAAAAAAATTTAATAAAATATTCATGTTATATACACATTTAATCAAATAAAATTAAATATATTCAACAAAAATCAAAATATATATAAAAAAGAAAAAACATAATATATATATATATATATATATATATAAAAGAATAAGAAAAAGAAAAGACATAGATACTCATATGAAAGTACAAGAGATGGGATGGATTGTTAGAATATACTAATAGATGGCCAGCAATGCACTCTAGGATTAACGCACTGTTTGTCTTAATCAATATACGTTGATATTTCTATTTTGATAAATAAATAAATGTTATTAGTGTGTTAAGACAACGTGTTGCCCACTATTACAAAATTTAACGTTTTTCCTTAAACAATATAGGTTTAAATAAGATATGTTTTCAAATTGTTATATTATTAAGTTTTCCTTAAATAATATCTCTTATACTAATGTTTGTGCTTTAAAAAACCCTAAATGTTGGTTCCATCGTCGTGGATAAATTTGATTTCATTAACAAATCCATATGGTTGATTTGATAGGATTTATGACAGAAAAGTGGGTTTTGTTTGGATTTCACAATTATTTTAAGGAAAAATAAGTTTACCTAACCACCATATGAACCATTAAAGTGATGTTTAATTTGCATTGCATCTGATCTGATTTTGAAACACATTGCATCTGATGTGATCTTATTACAGGATAAGCAATTTGATTTCATTTGATATCATATTATAAAGATTCATATTTATATTTTAAAATGATTTTCCATCTAGTTTCAACACATAGTTTAATCAATCACAATATTAGAGTAATACATATATTTCTTATGAATAGAGTAATACATATATTTCTTATGAAAATAAACAGGAAAAAATATGTTCCTAGTGTTAAAGGCAATGTAATTATACAATTGATCCTATTTTGGCAAGAATTTCAAAAGAAAAGGACATCATATATATAGAACTTAGCTTGCCACGATTCTCTAGCTTTCGAGAATTATTCTTAAGATTCATCTTAAGAAATACATGAATGCTAGCTTTGAGCATGTTATGAGTTCGCTCAATTATATATATATATATATATATAACCTTCAAATTCCACTTAATTGTAACAACATGCTCTTTCATTTCCTTAAGTAATTATAAAATATTCATAATTTATTTATTAAATTATATCATYTCATTAAATCATTGTATATTTTAACACAGAGCTTGAAACAAACTTAATGTCAATGATGCACGCCATCTATTGTAAGATGAAAACATCAATTAGGTAATCTTCACACTTGGATAGATTGTTCATCACATTCACCCACAATATGTCTTCAATGACTTGATTAACCCTCTCAATTTGTCCATCTCATCAAATCATTGTATATTCTAACACAGAGCTTGAAACAAACTTAATGTCAATGATGCACAYCATCTATTGTAATATGAAAACATCAATTAGGTAATCTTCACACTTGGATAGATTGTTCATCACATTCACCCACAACATGTCTTCAATGACTTGATTAACCCTCTCAATTTGTCCTTCTGTCTACAAATGTTAAGATGTATTGAAATTTAGCTTTGTTCTTTGTGCATGGAATAAGATTTTCATGAAATTGAATGTAAACTTCAAATCTTTATTTGACACAATCACCTTGGGCATACAATTTGATCTCATCATTTCTCTCATAAATATCACAACGATACCCATGTCCTTATGAGTATAATGCATTCAAATAAAATGTGCTACTTTCATTGATCCTGATTGGATCATTATATAATTTGTCATCTATCTTAGTATTTTCTAGGTGGAGAAATTGGCGGAATTGGCTTGTAGTGCCCATTTTAATGGAAGGCCTTAGTTTGGAGATTTTGGGTCCAGAATCTTCTAGAGATATTTTGAGGCATCAAATGATTTTTTTTGGAGTCAAAACATTATGAGCGTAGCTCTCGATCCCTTGACATTATTCTACACATAGAGACATTTCTAACATTGTGAAAATCACATCAATCAGAGCCCATATGTAGAAATTATGCCTCTGACAAGTTGACCTACCTTGTTGACCACCATGGTATCTAGTGGATGCCACATAAACCCCCATTACTCACACATGTGGGGCTAGCCACATGTATACTTTCAAGAAGATTCTAGAAGGTCCAAAACCTAACACTAATTGAGGCTTGACACATGCAAAAACCCTAACCCTAGATGGCTATAGGTTATGTTAAATATTGGGCCACTAGGAGGAGAAGGGGTTACATTCTTTAGCATTGTACTTGTTCTATAGTTGAGCAAAGCATCTAGAAGTGGGATTTGAGAGCATAACAAATGAGGAAGAATATTTTGTAGCAGTCATTCAAGACACAATGTCAAAGGAAACTCTATAGTGAGTGCCTCTTTCTTTGTATTTGCATTTTCATAAATGAAGAAAAGAGAGCAGAGCATAGTCATCACCTTCTAGCTAGGTTTTTCTCCTTCTAGTTATTTTCATAAATTTGAGCAATGATCTATTGCTAACAAATATAAGATCTAAGGAAACAAACCTGCATAGTAAAATATTTTAGTATAATACAAGATATGTTGTGATGAATTGTTCCAGTGGAATATACATGGCAATTTACAGATCATATTGATATCAAAGCCAAGTTTCTTTGGGGTATTTGTGGGAATTTGCAGTATCTAAGAATTGGCTTAAGAGGGAAGTCATAGAACCCTAACCATGGTAGATGATTCCAATCATAAAAACCATCGAGATGTAGTAGAAGAGAGATTTGTGAGGATGGAAGAGAAAGTCACTAATATCTCTCATAACATGGCCCTCCTCATAGTGGCTCTAGTGAACAGCTTCGGACCTTTCAACAAGGTTGGTGGCTCTAAATCAGAATTTGAATCAAATAAGAAATCGAGAGATAATGAAGACCCAAAAAGGAGTTGAAAAAATATCCTAAGAAAGAGAAACCAGGTTCTAGTGCCATCACTCCTTCAAAACCTCTAATCAAAGTGGAAGCAAAAGTACACATCAAGCCCTATCAAGTTGAGATCGATCCTATTAAGTTGATTCATTGGTTGAAATAGTTAGAAGTGTATTTCGTTGTCCACAATATAGATGAAGAGTCCAATATTTCATTTCCTTGACTGAAACAAGAGGGTCATACAATAACCTAGTAATAAAACCACACAAAGACACTTAGGCTAGAGGGTGATCCACCAATAAATGAGTGAAAAGATTTTAAAACCCTCTTCAAGTCTCAATTCTACCATATTGGGTATGTAGAGGACTAGTGGATTTGTCAACATCACTTCAGGTAGAGGAAAGGGTAGAGTGTGCAAGAGTACACCACCAAATTTAGGAAAATGAAAATCATGTTGGGATGCTCTTCAAACCAAGTACCATTGATGAGGCCTATGTGCAATAAAAATACCTAGATAACATAGGCCATAAGAAAGGAAATCCAAGTGGTTCTAAACAAAAAGACCACCAAGATGCCTCTAAGAAGGGGAAGAAGAAGTAGAAAGGAAAAGATAAGAAGATGACAACCACTTCACATCATTGAAAGGATCCAAACAACCACTTCACATCATTGAAAGGATCCAAACAACCACTACAACCATTGCAATATTTATGGTCATATCGAAGATAAGTGTTGGAAGCTACATCCAAAGATGAATCCATAGAATCGTAAGAAGGAAGCCAAGAAGAAGAACCTACTAGACATGGATTTGGAAAACCATGTAGAGAGTACCTCAAATGTGGATTAGAAGATTATTTTCACTTTAGTGCAAAAGGAGGTGAATCTGAGTAACCTTCATCACAAGGGGGGAGAAATAGATGAAAAAACTCTACCATATTAATATTTATGTAAAAAAGACTAAGGTAGATTCCCTATTTGATTATGTTTCATAGGCCAACATCATAGCAGATGATCTAGTCAAAAATATTAGGTTGGAGGTTCTAATCATCCCAACCCATATCCACTAGGATGGTGGAATAAGGATGCAAAGATCAAAGTCACTAAACAATGTAAGATCAAGTTTTTTATAAGTGGATATTTTATTGATGAAGTGGAGTTATATTTAGTACTCCTTGACATGAGTGATGTTGTGTTTGGAAGCCCCTACATGTATATGAGGGATGTGATCTTCATGTGAAGATAAAAACAATACCACCTAATCAAGGATGAGAATTATTAAATCATCAACACACACAAAGGTAAATCAAATATCTCATTGGTAAGTTCCAACCAAGCCAAAAATTTATCATTTCTAGTAAGAAGCATGTATTTATTTTCTTAAGAGAGACTCGACTAGGGGAGGAATTGGTAAGTGTAAAGATATCCCCGGAGGGATGTACTAAAGAGAATAAAAAACAACTGGAGGAGTTTGTGTAGGCATATAGAGAAGTGTATGCATAAAAAGGAGTGTTCTAGGAACATAAAGGGCTAACACTTAAGAGGGAAGTGGAGCATGATATATAGTCATTGCTTGACTCCCCATTTCCAAATATTGGGTTGTATAGATAGTTTGTTTTGGAAGTAGTTGGAGTGAAGAAACAATTGCAACAACTGCTAGAGTGGGGATTAATTCGACCAAGAACCTCACCTTGTGGGTTTCCTATCATCATAGTGTTAGAAAAATAGGTGTGCTCGTTTCACCATAGACAATATAACAATATTTTCACCCAACCATAGGTTGAAGCCACCCCCGAGCACCTTAACTTTGACAAAGAATAATTCTGGAAGAAAACCTTAGGCCTAATAGCCAATCAAGGTAGCGTATCACTCTCCAGAGCTAGCATACCAAGCAGAATGTCCAAACCATAACCAAGAGAGAGTCCAAGCCTAAAACTGAAAATACAAGTTGCAGTAGCTGCAACTGCAACTACTGTCTAGACTTGTGCACAATTAAATTTCCACAGTTGCGAGTGAGTGTGTGTACAAATGAGATCTGAAATTATGTATTTATACTGCTCCTCTTTAGCTGTCTGGACCGAATTCTCTTTCTGGAGGATAAAAACCCAATATTAAATATTCTCTTTAGTTGACTTGTCTTCTAAGGTTATGTCCAATGATTTTACGGTTTGTTCTTGCTTCCCATATTATTCTATTCTTGTCAGGGTTACATGTGGAGGTTAATACCTCCTGCAACTACCATAATATCAACACTCCCTCCTAGCTAGGGAGGTATTGCAAGCAATGGTCTTGAGCACAAACATACCATTCAATTAGTAGCATCATCATAACCACACATGCTATCTCATGATCAAATCACGAGCACCATCATCACTATCAGTATCATCTGATAGCATAAACTGCATCATCTCTCAAATCCATACTCCATCTGAGTAATCAGGCATGATGCTCAATAAGTCACTCACTCCATAGATTGATACAAGAACCATTCTTCTAATCTGAACATATGTTCTAGAAGAATAAATGTTCTAACAGATGATGGAAGACACGTTGTGGGCTATAAGGACTATTCTTCTAATCCAGACATATGTCCTAGAAGAATAGTTGTCCTAGACCATTTTCCACCTGGTGAATGTCTGTCCACTAGAACATTGACTATCCATCTATTAGGTAATCATTTCCAACACTAATGATGGTCTCCATGGCAATCAGAACAATTCCATCCAATAGAACACAACTGTGTCTATTCATAGTAGTAAACAACTACTATCCAGTGGTATACAATGACACCAAGTAGTACACGACTAATTAACCAATGACACGTAGTCACAACCAGTGGAATACATCCACCACAGTGGCATACAACTATTGTCCAGAGACTTACAGTCTCCGGAGTGATCATATCTTCCGATATCAACCTGCATAACAATATCATGATACAAATTGAGTCATCTAGGCCATTCTTTCACTCACATCTATGATATATGGAAGAGCATATTCCCTCAGAAAGTAAAACATTATCCATGGGCTATCTGGGCTATTCTTCTCAAGCATAGAAAAATAATTGCCCCTGAGTTTTAGCCTAGACCATTCACCTAACTAGGTCATTCCTCCGGCACTAATCGTAGTGCAACCTGGAGAGAATGAGTCTGCCCTAGGGAATTCTTGTCCCTAATTATTGAACCTGGACCATTCTTCTGATACTAATCATAGTGAAACCTGGAGAGAATGATTCTACCCTAGGGAATGATTATCCTGCACCAACCTCCAAAACAAACCATTCTTTGAAACTACTCACAACTGTGAACTTCGAAAGAATGACTTCCTGACGAGGTGGACCATTCTTCTTAGCCACTACTCAGAGTGACTACCAAGAATAATGACTGTCCTATACCATTCCCCCACACTGGCCACACAGGAAATCGTTGTCTATGGTACATCAACAATCTATCAAACCATTTTCATTACGAAAATGACTATCCAATTTGGACCATTTTGAGCTGGAAAATGCATGTCCGTCAGAAATCTCAAACCACTTCCCAAACTAGAAAGGGACTTCTCATCCTAGACCATTTTTCAAACTAAAAAATGATTTTCCATAAATCAATAGCATATCAGTACTCCCTCCCAACCTAGGAGTAATCTCTTCCTTTTCCAATAAGGAATTTGTCTCCATGAGCCCTAGCTTGTTTCTTAAGTACACAAACTCTTCATCTTGGACAGAGGATTTACCAAAATATTTGTTGTTTGCTCATCAGTGGAGATATACTGGAGAACCACTTCTCTCTTCTATAATTTATCACGGAGAATATAATGCTTGATCTCAATGTACTTCAATTTTCCACGGAACACTAGTTTTCTCTGAAGGCTTCACATAGCTCTGATCATTACAATATATCATGGTCGAATTCAGTACTTTTGTTTCTTGCTATCTTATGACATTGTGGCAAAGCTCAAACTGAAACATATCCAAGTAGCACTTCTTCTGTCATCATGATATTTTTTCATGGATTAGTAAACCATCATCCCAGACTTCTGAGTAACCATTATGATACACTATTTCTTTCATAGAAGGTTTTCACCACGCTTTCGTTGTATATGAGATACTCTACATCAAGTTGTTTAAATCCATACAAGGTCTTCTTATATCTGCATACATGGGTCTCTTTCTTGTATAATATTCTTTCTCAATTTTCTTTATTTGGGAAGAACAATCTTTTATATGTAAATTCCAATCCATGGATACTACAGGGGGTATATCTGGTTTACTAGAATGAGCTATCGTCATAGTCTTCTCCCTCCTTCTGGAAGAACCTCTAAATCTTGAAATAATTCCATTCACAAGTCTTTTTCACATTTTATTACATACACTATTCTTTATCATGACTTTCATTTCTTCTGCTTGATTGCTTCTAGTGGGTTCAAACCAAGCTGGTAGTCTTGTGATTCTCGGTATAATAATTGGTTGTTCTGGATTTTCTTTCTTTCTTGGAATATTCATGTTCTTCCTCAAGTTTCTCTTTAGCTCTTGGGTCCATGGAGTATTCTATAGATTCCATGCCTCGAAGATTCCAACTTCCTACTTTCATCATAGGATCATGGATGTAGATGGACAACCAAGGACACTTTAAGGCTTATTTTTGAAGAAGACTTCTTCTAGAGTCAGATTGAACATGTGTTGCTTATCATGGCTGCTAATTTCAATGGGAACATGGCCAGATACTTCATAATCCTCAATGGATCATACAATTTAGGATTAACTCCCTCCTAATCCTTTCTTTATGCATGAATGCATGCTCTTCTTTTGGAATTATGTAATCAACTCTCTCCATCTAAGAGAGTCCACACTTCTGTCTCCATCTTTATTGCCTTCTACAAAGTGTCACAAGTATTTTTATAATTTCCTCTTGATTATTGACTTCTTTCTATTTTTACTTCTTCTGGATCTCCTCAGGTTTGATTCTGATTTCGGCTTATCTGGTAGTTGTTACTTATATAATAGTTTCCACGGGAATTGTTACCAAAGATTGTCAATGTACCAATCTTTTCATGTGTATTTCTTGACTTGTAGTCATCGTGATAGAAATCCTTATCTTATTATTATTCCATAGGTATTTTTTCACTTGAACATCTTATCTTCTAAGAAATAGATATACATGATATGTATAGGAACTGTGTAAACATGGTATGTACAAGAACTTTGAAGAATATTGTTATATTGACTTAGAAGAAGAAGTATGTTTTATCTTTCTTGGCCTTCTTTGAGGGTTCTCTTTCTTCGACAACTAATGCTTTGTCTATTTCCTTCCTTTTCTTTAACTCACGACAGTGGTCCCTGTAGTGACCATATTTTCGATAGTTGAAGCATTGTATCTTTGACATATCATTTTCTTGATTTGGTTTCTTCCTCAAGCCAAACTTCTTCTTATTCTTGAAATTCTTTAACTTTGTTGTGAAGGCTTGATCTTCATATTTATTTTGGGATTTATCTTTTGCATTAATCCTTGATTCTTCTTATGCACAACAAGTCCAAATTTCTTCAAATGTGGGATACTCCTTTATTGTGTTCATGCTTTCGGTAAATGCATCCCATGCCTTTGGAAGGCCATCAAGTACTATATTTACCAGTTCCGTTTTTGAAATGATTTCTTCAATAGATTTTAGTTGATATATTAATCGAGAGATTCTTACAAAGTATGATGTTATGATGTCATCATCATTCATTTTCATGTCACAGAGCTCATTCTTCAGACTCATTACTTGTCCAATGTTTATGACTAAGAAGAGGTTAGTTAGGGCATTGCACATCTTCTTATATGAGTCAAGATGAGAGATGTAGGGTATCAAGTGGTCTTTTACAAAGTCCACTATGATACTCATGGCATTAATGTCATTTTCCTTGAACTTCTCCATAACTACAATGTTCTGAGGTTCCTTCTCTTTTCCTTCTTCAAATTGTGGTTCCACAATCTTTTCTTTCAATATACCCAACACTTTATTCTTGTCAAGGATGAGGTCAATCCTTGTCTTCCATGCTCTGAAGTTAGAATCCTCTTCTAACTTGTTTTCTGACTTCATGGAGTAAGTCATGACTGCTTTGAATTGGTCAACCTTTGACTTTGACCAAAAATTGACACTTGATGTCTTATCTTGCTGAGAGTACCAGGAGGTGTGCTAGGTTAGGGAAGACTTAGGTTATCCAGAAATTAGGTCAATCTCTTCACTTAAGGTGCCTTAACAAGAGGGTTAGGGTTTCATTGCTATAGAAAAAAATTTGACTACAACTACAACTACAACTAAGCAAAATTCCTCCCAATCTATCTTCCAGTGGTTATATTGTTCGAAGATAGGGTGGGACCATAACTTGTTAGAAAAATAGGTGTGCTCGTTTCACCATAAACAATATAACAATATTTTCACCCAACCATAGGCCGAAGCCACCCCCGAGCACCTTAACCTCGACAGAGAATAATTCTGGAAGCAAACCCTAGGCCTAATAGCCAATCAAGGTAGCATATCACTCTCTGAGCTAGCGTACTAAGAAAAAATTCCAAACCATAACCAAGAGAGAGTCCAAGCCTAAAACCAAAAATACAAGTTGCAATAGTTGCAGCTGCAACTACTCTCCAGACTTGCACACAACTAAATTTTTGCAATTGTGAGTGAGTGTGTGTACAAATGAGCTCTGACATCCTATATTTATACTACTCCTCTTTAGTTGTCTAGGCCAACTTCTCTTTTTGGAGGCTAAAAATGAAATATTAAATATTCTCTTTAGTCGACTGGTATTCTAGGGTTATGTCCAAGGCTTTTACAGTTTCTTCTTGCTTCCCGTAATATTCTATTATTGTCAGGGTTACACGTGGAGGTTAATACCTCCCGAAGCTACCATAATATCAACACATAGTACCTAAGAAGGATGGCACTTGGTGAATGTGTATCGACTACAAAACTTTGAACAAAAACACACTTAAGAATCGGTACCCTCTACCCAGGATGGATGATTTGTTAGACCAGTTGCAATATGCCAAGTACTTCAATAATTTGGATCTCAAATTGGGTTACCACCAAGTATATGTTAAAGAATAAGACACTTGTAAAACCACCTTCGAGACAAGGAAAGTTCTATATGAATGGTTCAATGTCATGTTTTTTGGTTTATGTAATGCACCATCTAAATTTATGTGATTGATGAATGATGAATTGTGTCCCTATTTAGATTCACTTGTAATAGTGTATTTGGATTACATATTGGTTTATATATCTAGCCAGGAAGAAAAAATTTCACATCTCATGCAAATGTTAGAAACTCTAAAAAATCATCATTTGTTGGATAACATCAGGAAATGTGATTTTTCTCATTAGTCATTGGTGTATTTGAGGTATGTGATTGGTGAAGGGGAATTCAAGGTATATCGTATGAAGATGGAGGTCATCATCAAGTGGCTAGTTCCTAGTAACATAAATAATGTTAGGAGATTTTTTAGGGTAGTACAGTACCTATGGAAGTCCATAGCATCCTTTTCAACAGTATTTGCACCACTCCATGCCATAACAACTAGTGGTAAGAGTTTCCAGTGGGGAAAGAATCAACAAAACAATTTTGACAAACTTAAATGAAATATCAATCAAGCACTAGTTCTTTCATTTCCTAACTTGCAGAAGCCTTTCAAAGTGGAGATGGATGCAAGTGGATATGTTATGGGATTGGTCTGGATGTAGGGAGTAATCTGGTATGATATCATTCTAAGATTTTTCATGGGTGAGTCTTGAACTACCCTAAATATGATAAGGAACTATATTCCCTGGTTGAATCTATTAAGAAGTGGAAACACTATCTGATGTTCAAGGAAACCATTACCCACATTGATCACCAACCACTATAGTATTTGCAGGCCTAGAGTAAGCTTCGAAAAAATAGACATTACAAGTGGATGGGGATTTTACAATAGTTTCATCTAGTCATTAGATATAATAAGGGCAGCACTAATAAGTTGGTAGACATGCTTTCAAGGCCACCCACATCGAAGATTACACATTTGTGAACTCTTTTTCACATGGATCTTTTTACCCATGATGCATACAAAGAGGCATACACATTAGATGAGGACTTCAAAGAGGTGTTTCATCAATTACAAGGACAAATGCATGTAGAAGAAGATGGCGGTAAGGTCAACTATCATCTCCAAAATGGGTTTCTCTACAAGCTATACAAGATCTATGTTCCTAAAGGTGAAGGATTATATCTTATAAGAGAGGCTCATACCTCCAAGGTTGTAGGATATTTTTGTGTTGGGAAGACAATTGCTAACTTACAAAGGTATGTGTATTGGCCCACAATGCAATAATATGTACCTCAATATATTAGAGGATGTGTGCTTTGTTGTACTAGAAAGCCCAATAATAGAAAGACATGTTTATACCATCCCTTACTTATACCCACTCAACCTTGGGAAATAATTTCTATTGATTTTGTTGGTGGTTTTCCAACAACCAGGAAGGGACATGACTATCTATTTGTGATAGTTGATAGTTTCAAAAAGATGTGAATTCTTATGCCTTGTAAAAAGACCATAAATGAACAAGAAGAAACAAACATGTTCTTTGAACAGGCTGGGTGCACTTTTGGATACCAAGGAGAATCATCTTAGACATGGATACCATTTTTCTCAATGCCTTTTGGATTACACTTTGGGAGAATATGGACACTAAGTTGAAGAGATCTACAACATTCCATTTATAGATAGATGGGTAGACAAAAGTAGCCAACTGGAATTTGGTACAACTTTTGAGGAGTTATAATTAGAAACACAAAATACCTAGAATGAAAATTTGATCTGCATTCAACATCATTACAATAGAGTGGTCCATACTTCTATTGATAATTCCCCTTTTGAAACTTTCTTTGGGTATTTTCCACCTTTTCCTTTTGATGTTGTCTATGGATAACAAGGTGGAGTGAGGGAACAAATCATAGGATAATCATTGAAAGAGGATAAATTTCTTGAAAATATTAGGAAAATCCATTTACAAGTACATGAGACATTAAAGAAGTCACAGGAAAAGTACAAGGCATGACATGTTTAGCATAGAACCAAGAAATAATTCAAGGTGGGAGAAAAAATTTGATTATAATTGAATAAGGAAAGACTATAGGGTCCTAGTAAGAAGTGGTATGGTCCCTTTCAAGTACTGGATAAGGTGGGTGGTAACACCTACAGACTTAATCTACCCCCATACATGTGTGTTTACTTAGTAGTGAATGTGGAAAATCTAAAACTCTGAGAATTCCATGTTGGATTAGGAAACTGAGGAGTAGGTCCTACCTATCATAGAGGACTTAGCGCTATAAGCTCAAGCAAATTTGGTAGAATATAGAGTTTTGTAGAAGAAATCCAAAACTAATAGATAGGGGCAACATGAAATTTGGTAGATTTCATTGAAAGGACAACTTATAGGCAAGGAAAAATGGTACTCTAAGAAGGTAGATGAAAATTTTCCTCACCTCATTCAGTAAAATATTTTGGGGACCAAAAGCTTCCAAAAATGGGAAGGTATGATCTGGATTGAATTAATATATAGTGTTTCATCTAAATTGGTTTTTTTCTGGCTGGAAAAATTGGAGGAATTGGATTGTAGGGCCCATTTCAGTGGCAGGTCCTAGTTTTGAGATTTGGGGTCTAAAATCTTCCAATGCCATTTTGATGCATAAAAATGAATTTTTGGGGGTCAAAACTTTACAATTGTTGGGTATGTGTTATATTCTTTGCACGATTAGTAGTGCCATATATTTAGGTGGTTGTTTATGCCTCGGGAAATGTGTCATATATTTAGGTGGTTTTTCAGCACATGGTTTTTGTCGATGGTTTTCTATTTCCGGTTAAGGAATTAGGGTTGTTGACTAATCCAGGTCATTGGGTTAGGGTTTTGGAGGTCGTTGTCTCCTATATGTATATTGTATTTTAAACAATGTATCACTATGAATGAATATAGAATATGTTGGTTTTCTCGGTTCAGGTTTCCAGGGGAAAAATCTTTGTGTAATGTTTGTATTTTCCATTGTATCTTTTATGTTCTTTTACTAAAGATTTGTTTGCAGTAAATATTGTACAAGGTTAAAATCTACATTTGTTATCATAGATTTTTTTGGCTTCAGGGAGACGCCTTTGTGGTCAAGGGTTTGGATCAGGACTATGATAAGCCTTGTTACAGTGGGAGATCTGTGGTATTGATTTTTCAGGTCAAAAGAAATGGCAAGCAATTCGAATATGGAGATTGAGAAGTTTAATGGGCAAAGTTTTGAGTTGTGGAAGATCAATATGGAAGATCTGTTGGTGGACAGAGATCAGTGGATCATAGTAGATCCAAGTACTGCACCTACAGGAACTTTAATAGATGACTGGAAAAAGTTGGATCAGAAGGCAAAGAGCACAATCCGAGTGTGTCTCTCTGATTCAGTATTACTGAATGTGTCAGATGAAGCTACAAACAAGGATTTATGGGAAAAGTTGGGCAAGTTGTATCAGTCTAAGTCCCTAGTAAATAAACTATTCTCTAGAAAGAAGTTGTATAACCTGAGGATGAGATATGGAGACTCGGTGGCAGAGCATTTGAACGCCTTCAATACTATGGTAAGTCAGTTAGTATATGTTGAGATTAAAATTTCAAATGAAGATAAATGTATCAGTTTATTGTGTCCTTTACTAGACTCGTGGGATAGTCTATTTGTGGTCATGGGTAGTAATACAACTGCCTTGAAGTTTGATGAAGTGGTCTCATCCTTGTTGTCGGAGGAGATGAGATGGAAGAATATGGAAGGACAGAGCACAGACGCATTATTTGCAAGAGGACGTTCCCAGGAAAGAAATAGATCTAAGTTCTCAAGTGGGAGATATAAGTCTAAGGGTAGATCTAAATCTCCCAGAAAGTTTGTAAAGGTATGTTGGAGATGTGGAAAATAAAGGCACTACAAGAAGCAGTGTAGATCCAAAGTTGAGAAAAAGAAGGGATCTGAAGAATCTCCTTCTACAGAATAAAATACCTCCAAGAAAGAAGGAGGGGATGTGTACTTGGATTCTTCAAGCACACATGCAGATCATGAGGCATGGTTGGTTGACTCAGGTGCATCCTTTCATATGACTCCCCACTTGGAGTGGTTCTGAGAATATGAAAGGTATGATGGAGGTAATTTTTTCTTAGGTGATGATTCAACAACCAGAATCATAGGATGAGGAAAATTCAAGTTGAAGATCATAGATGGAAGGATTAGAACACTGCCTGGTGTTCTGCACATCCCAGGTTTGGCCAGAAATTTGATTTTTGTAAGCAAAATGGAAGATGCAGGGGTAAAAACAATATTTGAAAAGGAATGGTTCGAGGAGAAATGGTGTTGCTGAAGGGAGTTCGGTTTGGGACTCTGTATAAGATGCAAAGAAGCACTATTAGTGATGGGTGTAATAGTTCCATTGTTCCTGATATTGGAGTTGAAGAAGAAAGAACTCCTATGGTCTCTAGAGAAAAGGTTATGCTGTGGCATCAAAGACTGGGGCATATCAGAGAGAAGGGTCTTCGACTACTACACGGTAAAGGTTTTGTTGAAGGTATGTCTAACTTCTCTCTGGATTTTAATTTCTGTGAACATTGTCTATATGGGAAGCAGAATTGGGTAAGATTCCCCTCTGGTGCAACGAGGGCAGAAGGAATTTTACAGCTAGTTCTCAGTGATATTTTTGGACCTTTGTCGGTCCCATCATTGGGAAAATATGTGTACTATGTCTCATTTATAGATGAATTCTCGAGGAATACTTGGATATATTTACTCAGGAAGAAATTTGAAGTCTTTGACAGTTTTAAAGAGTTTAAGGCTCTTGTTGAGAATCAAATAGAGAAAAGAATCAAGGTGTCGAGGACAGATAATGGCAGAGAGTTTGACGAGAATGAATTTGAATAATTTTGTAAGAAGTGTGGTATAGCAAGGAAGAAGACTACTCCATATACACCTCATCAAAATGGAGTTGCAGAAAGGATGAATAGGACGTTGATGGAAAAAGAAAGGTACATGCTCAGTGGTTCCAAGTTAGGGAAATAATTCTAGGTAGAGGCAGTGGGTACTGCATGTTACCTAGTCAAAAGATCACCCTCATCAACGTTGGATGACAAGACTCCACAAGAGGTATGTACTGGTAAGGAACCTTCTCTCACACATCTCAAGGTATTTAGATGTGATGCATATGTTCATGCTCCAAAGGAAAACAAGAGTAAGCTAGATAAGAAGGCTGAAAAAGTGTATCTTTATTGGATATAAAGATGGTCTCAAAGGTTATAATCTTTGGAACCCATAAACTAAGAAGGTGGTGTAGAGACAAGATGTGGTATTTAGAGAAATGAAGGATATTGTTAAACATGAAGTCCTGCCAAGTAAGGAGAACCAGAGAAAATAGAGTTTGATTTAAAGGATGGTGAATCAGCCTCTACAGAAGAATAGGAATCAGAAGAAAAAGATCCTCATACTCCGGTATTGAGGATATTGGTTCGAGAAAGAAGGTTACCAGAAAGGTATACTCCATCTTATTTAAATTTTTCTTTGTCTATTATTGATGATGATCCTAGAACTGTCAGGGAGGCAGTGGATTCAGAGGATGGAAATCTCTGGAAAAGGGCCATGGACGAATAAATGGCATCTTTGGATAAGAATGAGGCTTGGGATCTAGTGGAGTTTCCGACTGGAAGAAATCCCATTGGCAACAAATGGGTATTTAAAAGGAAGTTGAATGAAGAAGGAAAAGTGGAGAAATACAAAGCTCGGTTAGTAGCAAAGGGTTATTCCCAGGTTGAGGGAATTGATTTTGGTGAGATTTTTTCTCCTGTTGCCAAGTTAACCTCTATAATATTTATGTTATATGTTGTTTCTGCATTTGATTTTGAAGTAGAACAGATGGATGTGAAGGCAACATTCCTACATGGGGATCTGACAGAAGAAATCTATATGAAGAAACCAGGAGTTTATGTTGTGAAGGGAAAGAAGGAGTTGGTATGCAAGATAAAAAAGTCCTTGTATGGTTTAAAACAATCACCAAGGATGTGGTATCAAAAATTTGATACTTATATGCTGGAACTTGGCTTCACAATAAGCAAAGAGGATCATTGTGTGTATTTTAAATTAATTTCTGATCATTTGATTTATTTGGTCTTGTATCTGGATGACATGTTGTTGATAGGAAACAAAAAATAGATTATCCAAGATGTGAAAACTCAGTTGTCCCCTAAATTTGACATGAAGGATCTCGGTGCTTCAAATTTCATTTTGGGCATGGAAATTAAAAGAGATCGAAAAAAAGAGGAAAATCTGGTTAAATCAAAGAAAATATGTTGAGACAATATTGCAGAGGTTTAATATGCAAGAATCTAAACCGGTCAAGGTTCCTATTCATGTTGGGGTAAATTTATCTGGGGATCAGTGTCCCTAGACACATGAAGAGCAGGAGGACATGTCTCATGTTCCATATGCGATTGCAGTTAGCAGTTTGATATTTTCAATGGTCTGTACTAGACCGGACATTGCACATGCAATGGGAGTTTTGAGCAGGTATATGTCAAAACCAAGGAAGGAGAATTGGACATCAGTAAAAAGGGTTTTCAAGTATTTGCATGGCACTATAGCTATGGATTGTGCTACGAAGAAAGACTGGGATTGGACAAAGTGGTGGATATACATGGCTTTGTGGATGTAGACTGGGCTGGAGATCTGGATCGTAGGAGATCTACAAGTGGGTATGTGTTTAACCTATTTGGAGGAGCAATAAGTTGGATGAGCAAAAGACAGGCTGTAGTGGCACTTTCAACTACAGAAGTTGAATACATGGAAACCACTCATGCGAGTAAGGAAGCAATATGGTTACGAAGATTGTGTTCAGGTATTGGGTTGGTACAACAAGTTGTAAGGATAGATTGTGACTGTCAGAGTGCAATTTTTTTGGAGAAGAACCTGACTTATCATTCAAAGACAAAGCATGTTAATATTCAATATCACTTTGTGAGAGACATGATTGAAGAAAAGAAAGTATTTTTGATGAAGGTGGAAAATTTGAAGAATGTTGCAGATTCATTAACAAAATCTGTGAGAACTGAGAAGTTCTCTTGGTGTAGAGGATCCATGGGAATTATTGCCCTGGATTGTTGAATATGTAACCTTGTAACCCCCTATATGCAAAGAAAACAACAAGTGGGAGAATGTTGGTTATGTGTTATATTATTTGTGCGAGTAGTTAGAAAAAAAAATTCTTCCTTGGGAAACATGTCATATATTTAGGTGTTTTTTCGGAACATGGTTTTTGCCGATGGTTTTCTATTTCTGGTTAAGGAATTAGGGTTTTGGATGTCGTTGTATCCTATATGTATATTGTATTGTAAACAATGTATCACTAGGAATGAATATAGAATATGATGGTTTTCCCAGTTTGGGTTTCCTGGGGAACAATCTCAGTGTAATGTTTGTATTTTCCATTGTATATTTTATGTTCTTTTACTGAAGATCTGTGTGCAGTAAATATTGTACAAGGTTAAAATCTACAACAATTACAACTCCAAATCCATTGACACCATTTTACACCCTGATACCTTTCCAATGATGCAAAAATCACCTCAATCAAAGCTCATATGTGGAAGTTATGCCTCCCGCAAGTTGATCTACCTTGTTTACCACCATGGTATCAAGTGTATGCCATGCCAACTCCCATTACCCACAAATGTGGTGTGTTGGCAATTTGGTTGTCATTGATGTCAACCTTGATAAATAGGTGAAGTATCATTGATTGATTGGTTTGAGAAGCATTTTCAATATTGGACATATTGTTATGAAGGTGACTTGAATGTCAAGCATTGTTAATATTGGATATAATGTTATGAAGGTTGGACATAATATTATGAAGGTTACTTGAATGTCAAGCATTGTCAATATTGGACATAATGTTATGAATGTGACTTGAATATCAATAGAAAGATAATATTGACTAATATATTGTATGAGCTTGATACACTCATCCTATATTGTATAAGGTTGAGATTGTGTCATTAACATCCATGCACAAAAGAAGAAATTGTCAAGAAACTATCCAAATAAAAAGGGTAAACGGATAATCCAATATGGATCCATACAAATCACAAATAAAGAAGTTATTAAGTGATCATGGTTCATTAAAAGTGATTCAGAAAATATCAATTGAAGAAGATTCCAGAGATGAGACAGAATGCCAATGGTGGATGTTTGGTGAGGAAGCATTGACACCATCGAGTCACAAGTCAAGTCGATTCTAAGAACAATAAGGTCAACTATTTGGAAGTCGATTGACTGTAAGACGAGTCGACCGACTGCAAGCCTGTAGATTGATGGAAGTTGGAGAAGATAATTTGACCAACTGAAGGTTGAAGTTAAAGTAAAATTGAGTTGGAAAATACAAGTCGACCAAAGAAAGTCGAGACGACCAAAGTCGAATTTCTCAAGTCAGTTTTCTTCCAAGTCGAGTTGGTCCAAGAAAGAAGTAACCTAAAGGTCAAAGTTGAAGAAAAATTAAATACAATTTGGGTTGAGGATGAAGCAAGATGGGTCTACTAGAATTTAAATACTCAAGTCAAAATCTCTCCTAGTTGAGTTGACTAAAAAGATGTTTGTCGGTCGAATGAGGAAGAAAACACGAAAAAGGGTAAGACCAAGTCAAATATTTATTGACTAGCAATTGAGAGGGAACCAATTTTAATATAACCATCAAGTAAAATGTTTACAAGTTGATTTTAAATAATCACCAACAAAGGAGATATGTGGAGGTCAATTTAGACATTCATGAAAAGGTAATGTGTACTGAAGTCAATCTGGCATCCGATGACGAAAGGGAAATCTAGGAAATGTTTCTTCAAAGAACCGCTTGTACCATCCACCTGGCACACTTTCTTGGGAAATTTATTTCTTGTTGGATAATTGGGCATTTTCTACAAAAAACCCATGTCATATAATTTTAAAATTTGTTTCCATCACTACAGAATCTTCATACGAAAATCGCTATCTAAATTGGTGTACAGAAATCAATTAATAAAAGTTACCCTTTGTGTTAATTAAATGAAGGGGTGCAATGTTTCATTCCAAAATGGCACATTGTTTCAAAGTGGCTCCCTTTGGAGGACTATATAAGTAAAGGAATATGAACGAAAGAATGTGTCTTGGTGGATATATATATATATATATATATATATATATATATATATATATATATATATATATATATATATATATATATATATATATATATATATAGGTCATGATTATTAAATCCAATAAGATCCCTTATGATACCTGTGTATATGACAACAATAACTTGGAGGAAGTGACTTCATACAAATATCTTGGAATTGATATTCACCAAAAGCTCAATTGGAATTATAACATTGATAAAAGGATTATTGGGGGATTGAAAGATTATCATGGGCTTGAAAACAATTCTAAATCAGCTGATCTTTGGAGTTGGGATAAGAAGAAACTCCTCTTTGAGACTCTTGTTACACCTGTCATTCTTTATGGATGTGAATTCTGGGGATGTAGTATCTCTCGTGAATCCTGGAGAAAGATAGATAAAATACAAAATAATTTTATAACCTATAATCTCAAAATTAAAGGAAATATGCCCTATCCCATCCTCCTCTTAGAAACAAGCCTCTACCCCATTGAGAGAATGGCTATGACTAGATACCTAATGTATAAAAACAAGTTAAACAACATGGAGGACAAGAGACTACCTAAAATTGCTTTAAAATCAAGTTATAAACACCATCGACTCAAGCAAGGATGGCATAAAGACGCCCAGTCATGGCTAAGCTATCGGGGAATCATGGAAGAAACCATTTTGCAGAATAAAGATACTATTAA
>ML778785.1:118701-142291 GCA_009831015.1 Picea engelmannii
TATAATGGATTGAATTAAAGTCTGTTCTATCATGTTGGTTCCTGTTTACAAGATGAGTCTTGTCATGAGAATTGGATTCCTCACATCTCAGATGGATATGAGAACTACAAGTTGGGTCTTGTATTAGAGAGTTGGATCTCTCATATTCAGTTGAAGCTAAAGATATTAAAGGATTGATTTTATTTGTATTCATTCAAGTTAAATAAATAAAAGAACAATATGTTATCTACTTCATACAGTCTGTGTTATACATGTTTATGAATAATTAATTGAACTGCAAATATCTTATTTAGTTAATTTAGTTAATCTATGAAAGTGTGAAAAGTAGCCAAAAGTTGCAGACACTAATTCACCCCCCCCCTCTCATGTCAATGTGTGTTTCAACAATTGGTATAAGAGCAGGTTCCTTCACTACAATTTAAACACTCAATTGTTCTGAAGAGAAGAATTGGTATCAGAGTAAGGTCTCTTCAAGGAAAAACAATATATTTCCTACTAAACACACAAATGGATGAAAAAATGGCTTTCTCCACAAATGAAGCTCCTTTTTTTGATGAAACAAACTACTCTTCATGGAGGGAAAGAATGAAAATATATTTGAAGTCAAGAGGATCTGGAGTTTGGGACTTAGTAGTAAGTAAGCCTTGGTACTTAACTACCTCAATGATAAAATCCAAAACTGCAAAAGAAGCAAAGAGAAACAATTCAATGGAATTAAAACCAATCCAAAATGGACTGTCAAACTGAATCAAAGAAAATATGGGACACTACACCTTTGCTAAAGTATTATGGCTCCATATAGAGAGTTCTTATCAGAGAAAAGTACAAAACACAGAAAAAGAAGACAAATCAAACATGGAATTAATGCAATCCCCAGTCATCAAAGAAGAATACAACTCATACAAGGAATTGGTGCAATCCCTAGTCATCAATGAAGAAGAGAACTCCATCAAGGAATTGATACATACCTCAGTAATCAATAAAGAAAAAATATTGAATCTTAAGACTGATGTTATAGCTGCATTAGAAGAGATTCGTACGGAACCAGTAAATGGTATATATATTGAAATTCCTATGGAGGCTCTTGACAATCTCGAATACACAACTATGTGCACTCTAGACGAGTTGGAGAAATGTCAAAAGAAATATATGTTGCTACTACAACAATTAGATCAATCTAACAACCATGAAGAGAAAGAGCAAAAGATTCAGCTAGAAGACAAAGAATAAGAGATCAATAGATTAAAGACCAAAGTTGTTGATCTAACAAAAGAAATGAATGAGTTGAAGGCATATGACAAACTCAATAAATTCATAGAAGAATTAGAAGAAACAAAAGAAATGGTCAATAGTCTAAAGACTCAACTTGAAGAAGCTAAGGAAAGTGAAGAAACCCTGAAGAGCTAGTTGAATCGTACCACACACTGGAATTGGAAGTCATCAACCTCAAAAAGAAGAATTGTGCCGCACACTGGAATTGGAAGTCATCAACCTCAAAAGAATTCAGCTAGAAAACAAGGAAGAAATCAAAATATTGAAGACTGAAGTTGTTGATCTAACAAAAACAATAGAAGAGTTGAAGACATATGACAAAACTAATAAATGCACAGAAGTCTTGGATGAGACATAAGAAATAGTCATCAATCCAAAAACTCAACTTGAAGAAGCTAAGGAAATAAAAGAAGACTTGAAGATCCAGTTGACTAAAAAGGAAGAAACATGTCACATGTTGGAATTGGAAGTTATCAACCTAAAAAAGAAGAATGAAAAGACAAAAGAAACTGTCAAATTCCAAAACAGCTCAACAATACTGGACAAGATCTGGAACGATCAAAGACCAATCGACGACAAAACTGGTCTTAGGTACAATAAGAAAGAAGAAGGTGGTAAGTGGAACACCATTCACAAACATGAGAAAGGATTGTCCTCCTCAAAAGGAAAAAGTGCAATCACAAACCAAATACAAAACACGAACTTTATTAAAGGAAGAAGCTATAAAAGTAAAAAACTAGAAACATATCAAACGGTAGACTTCTCATGTCACAACAGACTCGAGTATGGAAACACCTTCAATGGTTATTGTTTTTCTTGTAAAAACTTTGGTCACAAAGCATTGGAATTCAAGAGTCCCAAAACGAAAAATTCAGGAAGGTCCAATAACTTAATGAGATGTTGGAGATGCAATTATGTTGGGCACACAACAATTTGTTTTCATACCATGAGATGCTACAAATGTGATAAGTTTGGGCACAAATCCCAAGACTTCAGAAAATCAAGAAGACAACCCATGAAAAATAATACATACAAGTCAGGAAGGAGATCTAATGAACTTTGGAAGAAAATAAGAGAGGAAAAATCTCAAAGGACAAATGTAGAAAATAAAATATCATCAAACAGAGTGCCTTATGGAAAGATATGGAAATGAAAATCTGAAACAGAAAGTAAGAAAGATGATGAAGATCTTGCACCTAAAAATGAAGAAATTGATAACAATAAACTGATGGATGAAACTTCTAATAAGAAATGTGAATTTCAGAGCTTTGCATATGAAGAGGAACAAGCTCAAGGAATAAGAATTTCTAAAGAAGAATATTAAGAAGATTATGGTGCACAAAAAAGTGGTGATGATGATGAACTCTCAAAAGCAAATCTGTATGTAGAATAGTGTGATGAATAAAATAAATAATATCTAAAGAATAAAGAAACAAAAGGAGTTCAAAATATATAAAGACAAAGTATGAACATAGAAAAGTTATTAATGATATGAAAGAACAATAAAGATCTCTTGGAATCAAAGAACTAAAGAATATCAAGAAGAAGAATAAATAGATCAAGAAGATCAGTAAGCTTCACAAAGGAGTAGTAAAACCCTATTTAAACATAAGAATCCCAAGAGATTGAGATAACAACTGGCACATTTAGAGGGGGATAAAAGAAATAAAAGTTTTCTTTCATTTGTCATTGATGTCAAAAGAGGAGAGATAAACAATAAAAACAAAGTCCAAAATAAATGGGACAAAGACAGGGGGAGCATCACCTCAGGGGGAGAATCACCTCAGGGGGAGCACCATCTCAAGGGGAGAAGAGAAATATTCCATTTTTCATTGTTGTAAAAGGGGCAGAGATAAAGAGTAAAACAAAGTGAGCTCAAAGGACTCAAAATACATAATACATTTCACAAGGGAAGTGAGATTTTCTTACTAAGGTTGCCATCAATAACAAAGGGGGAGATTGTTGGAAATTTGGTTGTCATTGATGTCAAACTTGATAAATAGGTGAAGTATCATTGATTGATTGGTTTGAGAAGCATTTTTAATATTGGACATATTGTTATGAAGGTAACTTGAATGTCAAGCATTGTCAATATTGGACATAATGTTATGAAGGTGACTTGAATGTCAAACATTGTCAATATTGGACATAATGTTATGGAGGTGACTTGAATATCAGTAGAAAGATAATATTGAATAATATATTGTATGAGCTTGATACACTCATCCTATATTTTATAAGGTTGAGATTGTGTCATTAACATTCATGCACAAAAGAAGAAACCATGAAGAAACTATCCAGATAAAAAAGGTAAATGGATAATCGAATATCGATCCATACAAATCACAAATAAAGAAGTTAATAAGACATGGTTTCATTAAAAGTGATTCATAAAATCTCGATTAAATAAGATTCCAAAGATGAGACAAAATGCCAATGGTGGATGTTTGGTGAGGAAGCATTGAAACCATAGAGTCACAAGTCGAGTTGATTCAAAAAACAATAAGGTTGAATATCTAGAATTCAATCGACTTCAAGACAAGTCGACCAACTGCAAGCCTACAAATTGATGGAAGTTGGAGAAGACAAGTTGACCAACTGAAGGTCAAATTTGAAGGAAAATTGAGTTGGGAAATACAAGTTGGCCAAAGCAAGTCAAGACAACCAAAGTTAAATTTCTCAAGTCAGTTTTCTTCCAATTTGAGTCAGTCCAAGAAAGAAGTAACCTAAAGGTCAAAGTTGAAGAAAACTTAAATACAAGTTGGTTTGGGGCTGAAGAAAGATGGGTCGACTAAAATTGAAATACTCAAGACGAAATTTCTCATAGTTGAGTCGACCAAAAATATGTTTGTCGATTGAATGAGGAAGAAAATACGAAAAAGAGTAAAACTGAGTCAAATCTTTAATGACTAGCAATTGAGAAGGAGTTGATTTTAATATAACGATCAAGTAAAATGTTTACAAGTTGAGTTTATATAATCACCAACAAAGGAGATATGTGGAGGTCGATTTAGACATTCACGAAAAGGTAATATGTATTGAAGTCGATCTGGAATCTGACGACGAAAGGAAAATATGGGCAAGTTTCCTTCAAAAAACCACCTGTACTGGCCACCTCACACACTTTATGTGGAAATTTCGCATGTTTTTCTAATTGGGCATGTTCTACAAAAAAGCCATGTCATATAATTTTAAAATTTGTTTCCATCACTCCAGAATCTTCATACAAAAATCATTGTCTAAATTGGTGTACGGAAATCAATTAATAAAAGTTACCATTTGTGTTAATTAAATGAAGGGGTGAAATGTTTCATTCCAAAAGGACTCATTGTTTCAAAGTGGCACCCTTTGGAGGACTATATAAGTAAAGGAATATGAAGGGAAGATGGTGTCTTGGCGGATATATATATATATATATATATATATATATATATATATATATATATATATATATATATATATATATATATAATGGATTGAATGAAAGTTCATTCTCTCAGGTTGGTGCATGTTTACAAGATGAGTCTTGTCATGAGTATTGGATTCCTCACATCTCAGTTGGATCTAAGATCAACAAGTCAAGTCTTGTTATGAGGGTGGATTCATTATTTCTCAATTGGATCTGAGAACTACAAGTTGGATCTTGTATCAAAGAGTTGGATCTCTCATATTCAGTTGAAGCTGAAGATATTAAAGGATTGATTTTGTTTGTATATATTAAAGTTAAATAAATAAAAGAATGATATTTTATCTACTTCATACAGTTTGTGTTATACATCTTTATGAATAATTAATTGAACTGCAAATATCATATTCAGTTAATTTAGTTAATCTATGAAAGTGTGAAAAGTAGCCAAAAGTTCCAAACACTGATTCACCCCCACCTCTCAATGGCATTGCGTGTTTCAACATGGTGCTAGCCACATGTGGAATTTAAAGAATATTCTATAAGGTCCAAAACCTAACAAAAATTGAGAGTTGAGACATGCAAATACCCTAACCCTAGATGATTTTCAAATTATGTTAAATATTGGGCCACAAGAAGGAGAAAGAATTCCATTATATTATGCTCAATAATCTAGTGTTCCTAATAGTTTGGTAAAAACTCACATTATAATTTGGTCAACAACATATTTTTTTTGGTTGTTTTATGTTAGATTTGATGTAACATGAATTCATTAAATCCCACTTACATCAACTCTAAATTAATTGTTAATAGCCTAAAAAAACACATAAGAAAATATTGGTGATCATGTTTGTGGAAACTAAGCAACATCACTATAAAGGGAAATGAAAAGATGTAATTGATAGAGAACAATAAATTAAATAGCTAAGCACATGTCTAAATCACTTTAGAAAGTTGAAAAGTAATTAACAAAACCTAAACATATAGAGAGGAAGATAAAGATATGTAGAGGGATTTGAATAATCAATCATGGAGAATAACTAAGATGATATATATTAAGAGAGGCCAACAATCTCTTATATATCTAGTTGTATTATTAACTAGCCGATCCTTTAGAGATACTAGTTATTCTCATTGTAGAAGTAATAATGTATTAGATTCCACACAAAAATTGGTCAAGATCTAAGAATAAGAACACTCACAGTGAAAACTATAATATCTTTACCATGTATTAAGATTTCAAAGAAAAAGACCATTAAACTTATGATTTTACTCGATCTTATATTATTATATATGTTAGTATACTTTTATTTTAATAAAAAGTTACAACTCATTAAACAATAAAATTATTTAATTTGAACACACCAAAATATTGCAAAATACATTTTCATCTCAATTATCTACTTCTTAACTATATTTATTACCTCAAGTTTCCAAATTGATGTGGACTATGAGCTTATGAAAAAATTGTTCGTTCAATCTTTTTTTATGGTGTCATCCTCAACTTGCCAAAAGAAACTTGTTTAATTATTTCTTCTTAAATATTAGAAGCTTCTTTATTATCTAAACTAAAATATTGATTATATTTATCTATAAAAAAATCGATTTGTTCAATCATTATTTTAGTTATATAAAATATTACATTGATATCCTACCCATTTATTCTAGTGTCCTCACTACTAAACCCAAAAAAGATTTTGGATATCATTAATTAAATGCATACACCAAGGATTCAACATACATCTAACAACAATTTTAAAACATGAATGCAACTAATTATACACATATACAACATCATATAATTCCTCAAAACTCAAAGTAATCACATCGTAATTAAAACCCATAGTTAAAAACAGTGAAATCGAGATAAAACACTTATCATTTTAATCAAATGTGAAACTAGTTGTAGAGGATGGACATTCCACCCAATCATAGACTTTCTACTCCAAATCTCAACAACAATTCAACCTAGATCTAGTGATAAGAAACCACAAGAAAGGGTGTCCCTATTGTCCACTCACAACTCAATACAAACCACAACAAGCTAATGTTCCTATAGTTGTCCCAATTATTCAACTCTCTTCCTCTCAACCTGAACAACACAAGGAATGGGATCCCCCTTCTCTACACACAATCCCTCAGGCCTTCTCACTTCCCTCTGGGCCTCCAACACAGGTTAGCTAGGAATATCTCTTGTTGGAGACTCCGGGGATGTTATCTGCCACAGGAAAAACTCACGACAACAAGCTCACTGCTCTAGGGTAATTTCTTACACATGAATTTCCCTCTACAGGACTAAAAACCTACTTCTTCTTGCAAATACAACTCTAACAAGCTTCCAACAAACCCCACTATGGTTTCCTTCAAGTTCCAACTCTCAGCTCCCTTTTGTTTCTCCAAAAATTGCATACAAAAATTGCCTACACTACTCACTTGAATTTCTATTTTACCCATACATGTTGAATATTACACTCCCCAATGTTAATTGTACTCATCCCCCATGCTCTCATTAACTATGTGAAGTGACTTTTCACACCAACTCTCTTACATGTATTCAATGATTAGGGATTTGATACACTCAAAAGAAAAATAGAAGGTTTATACAAAATGATGATTTTAGAAAGTGGGTTGGGATTAATAGACATGAATAATTTCCCCTTGGACCCTCCTCTCTTGTGGAAACTCAACCCCCATGACTATGTTCGTGTGCATCTACAATTGAAGTTACATTTTATTTTATTATTTCCGGTATACAATTTTACATATTACATCGCTTGGCCCATGTCCATATATCATATTTACATTATACATCATTAAACTAAGGATTAAAAATGGGGATGTTACATTCCACCCCCACGACAATTTACATTTTCCTTAGTGCACAACACCATACCGGTATACATATACACAATTTTACATCATAATACTTGATAATTTTGCAAGATCGCAACTCCTGCAACAATTCCAACCAACAATCTTTCGTTCCCCTAAACCTACATAACCCAGGAAGTGCACCCCCTTCTCTACACCATAGTTCATTAGGCTATACCACTTCCCTTCTAGGGTTCCAAGACAGGTCGAATAAGAAGTCTTCGATTTGTGGCTCCAGGAACTCTGAATTCCAAAATGGAGCCTTGCACACTTATATACAAATGTACATTCAATTTTCTTCAAAATTTGCAAAAATTTGTAGGTACTCCCTCTGTATGGTCTCATCATGCTCCCGCGTGGCATCTTTGGGACTATAGAAAGTCCATTGGACCTTTAACATGATGATGGATTTTTTCTTGAGCACTTTGAATTTTCAGTCGAGGATGTGCATTGGCTCCACCCAAAATTCTCCTTCGTGCTCCACCTGGATCATAGTCCAATCAATCACGTGGTTAGGATGATGCACCTATTTCTTCAATAAATACACATGAAAAATATTATGAATTCTCGACAATGCATCCGATGAAATCATGTATGAAACTAGGCCTATCTTCTCTAGAACTTCAAATGGCCCACAATATCTCGCTTCCAAATTTGAGAAACTTCCCAATATTGGAAATCTCATCTTAGACTTTACTTTTAAAAACACATGCTCACCCACTTTGAATTCCCTATATGTCCTACTTTTATCTACATAAATATTTTTCCTATCACGTGCAACCTTTAAATTATATTTGATCTTTACCATTTTCTCTTCCATGTCCCTTAGTAATTTGGGCCCAATAATGGCTTTTCTTGTTGGGTTGTCCCAACTCACTAGTTTGTTGCATTTCCTTTCATATAAGGATTCAAATGGGCTCATATTCAACGATGCCCAGTACCCATTATTGTAAGCAAATTCAACCAAATGAAGATAGTTTTCCCACTTGGAAGGCTTTTCCATTACGTACATTCTCAACATATCTTCAATTATTTGGTTAGTCCTCTCTATCTGACCATTTTGTTCTAGATAATATGTTGTACTAAAATTCAAATTAGTCCCAAATCCCTTAAAGAATCCCTTCCAAAAGTTATAAGTGAACTTTAGATCCTTGTTTGACGCTATTTCCTTAGGCACACCATGTAGCCTGACAATTTCCTTCATATAAATCTCTACAATATTGGTTTCCTTGTGAGTCATTTTCACCAAAATAAAATGTGCATCCTTTTTAAGATTTTCCACCACTACCGTGATGGAATCATGTTTCCTTTCTACTATTGGTAACTTGGTGATAAAATATATTGCAACTACCTCCCATTTCCATTCAGGAATGGGAAATGATTGTAACAATCCCACTAGATGCGTGTGTTCAGTATTCACCTTATGACATTCCATGCACCTAGCTATGTAATCATCCACATCCTTCTTCATTCCAGGCCAACAATATTGGCTTCTTACCGTTTCAATTATCTTTTGGTACCCTGGATGACCAACATATGGTACATTGTGCATCTCTTTTAATATTATATTTCTCAATTCCTAAGTGTTAGGAACACAAAATTTGTCCCTAAACAAGAGAATCCCATGTCCTTCCAACATGTAGTCTTTAAACTTCATACGTGTATTTTCCTACTGTGAGATTTATGTAACTTGGGAATAATGTTGATCTGATGCTACAACTTCTAAAAGTATTCCTTTTAAATCTAAACTATACATGCTAATGGTTGTAGCATGCATTTTATGCACCCTCTTGTTGATTGCATCATCCATTTTATTATATTTTCCCTTGATATGCTTGATGTTGAAATCATATTCATCGAGAAATTATAGCCATCTAGTTTGTCTATAATTTAGCATTGGCTTATCAAACAAGTGTTTTAGACCGCTATGGTTTGTCTTCAACTCAAATTTTCTTTTTGTGAGATAATGCATCCACATTCTTAAGGTGTGAACTATGGATACCAACTCCAAGTCATGGGTAGCATGATTTATTTTGTGCTTCTTAAGCTTCTTTGACTCATAAAATATGACATGAACATTCTATGTAAGGAATCCACTAATCCATTCCTTGCATGCATCTATGCACACAACAAAATCTTCATCTATATCTACAAACTTTAAGATAGGTTCATTGGTCAATAATTCATTCAAGTGCTAGAAACTCTCCTCACATTTGGAAGTCCATTCAAACTGTGTTCCCTTCTTCTGTAGTGAAATGATTGGATGCATGACCTTGGAGAAACCTTCAATGAATCTCCTATAATATATAGCTACTCTCGTAAAGGATCTCACTTCTGAAACATTCTTTGGCACTGCCCAACTTTTGATTGCTTCAATCTTCTCAAGGTCCACCGCTATGCCCTCCTCTAAGACAATGTGATGCAAATAATAGATTTTTATTCAATAGAAAGTTCACTTGCTTAACTTGGCATACAATTTGTGCTCTATCAACACATGTATCACTATTCTCAAATGTTTATCATGCTCCTCCTATGTCTTGGATTAGATAAGAATATCATCCTTTTAGATAATATTTGAACACTCCATTCAATAGACACAAAAATCTTGGCATTCTCCTTCCCATGTCATCCACTATATCATCTTCATCAGTGTTATGCATAGTCTTCATCCTCTCTCCCTTATGAGGAAAATCCTTATACAAGTTATTTCCTTCACATCCCAAATTCGACAACACGGGTATTCCAACAGAGGATGGGCACCTTCAGTAACCACTCAAAAAACCAGATCAAAGATCAACACACCAATATTTTGACGTGGTAAAACCCCTACGGGGAAACATCCATGGCCCCAACCAACGCGACCACTTGGAGAAGTTTATTAATGCAAAAGAAAAATATTACATAGATATTTTACAAGATATTTTCTCACAATCGTTCATCGACAAATGACCTCCATGCTCTTTAAATAAAGATCATGGACCAATCAGGTGTTAAGCCATGGATCAATGGTCGTTAAGATCAAGGAAAATATGAACCGTTGGATCACTCTATGTCAGGAACATATTGTGACCATCATATTTCCTAACTACAAATGCATACTAATGCATACTGAAGAAACACACTTTTACCTAACGACACATTAGACCAAGTAGATCTTAACTAACTCCAAAGTGTCTAAATATCCTAACATGCCCCCTTAAGAACAACTTGGGGTAGGATTGAAGGATTTAAAATAGTGACACAATATGAGAAGGAAGGAGGCATCAGATCCTATCCTCCCTTGATGAAAACTTCCTGAACTCCTAACATAGATCAAAGTTTGGAAAATTTCTCTTCTATAAGAGACTTTGTGAAAATGTCTGCAACTTGATCTTTTTTAGGGAAAAAGAGAACTTCAAAAACTTGATCATGAATGAGATTTCCAATGAATTGCATGTGTATCTCGATGTGTTTGTTGTGTTGATGTTGAAATGGGTCTTTGGCGATCTTCATGGCACTTTGATTGTCGCATCAAAGGCTGGTTGAATGTTGTTGTTGGAATCCAAACTCTAAAAGGATCTATCGAAGCCACAAGGCTTCCTGACTTGCATTTACCACTGCTCGGTACTATGCTTCTGTTGAAGAAAGTGTAATAGCATGTTGTTTCTTACAGGCCCAAGTGACAGGTCCTGAACCAAGGCTAAAAACATAACTTGTAGTAGAATTCTGATCATTAGTGTCGTCGAACCAATCTGAATCAGTGAAACCAACCAATAAATGATTCCCCCCTGAACTGTAATGTATCATGAATTGAATTTCACCACAGACATAGTGAAGTATCCTTTTAGCTTCTTTCCAATGGATTTCATGGGGTGTTTTCATATAACGAGCAACAAGACCAACAACAAAGGAAATATCAGGATGGTTATGAGTCAATTATAAGAGGATACCAACTAACTGACGGTACAAGGTGGCATCAAATTTGGGAGAAGTACAGGTGGCAGCAAGTTTGACTCTAGACTGGAAGGGAGAAGGGGCTGGTTTACAATCGTCCATGTGAAAGTGACGAAGAAGGTCACAAGAATACTTAGACTGGGAAAGAAAAAATCCTTCATTGTTTTGCAAAAATTGGAGGCCAAGGAAATAGTGAAAAAATCCTAAGTCTATCATTTCAAATTTCTTCTTAAGGTTGGTTTTCACATGGTTTAAAAGTTTGGAGTCACTACCAGAAAGGATAAGGTCATCAACATAAAGGAAAATGATTATGAGATGGATTCCTACTTTCTTGGTATAGACATTAGGATCATAATGGCATCTAGAGAATCCAGTGGTAATAAGAAAGTTGTATGTTTTGGAATACCAAGCTCGGGGAGATTTATTAAGACCATAAATAGATTTATTAAGGCGACAAACAAGACTAGAGTCATTCTAGACATATCCAGGAGGTTGTTCCATCTAGATTTCTTCTTGCAAATCTCCATGCAAGAAGGAGGATTTAACATCCATCTGATGGACCTCACATTTATGTGAGGAAGCAAGGGAAAGAACAAGGCATATGGACCAACACTTTATGGGTTATTGTCTTGGTATTTTCCCCAAGGAATATGTCATTTTATGTTCACCTTGATCTAGTTGTCCTTGATGATATACTTGAGAGTTGTTTCTGATAAAAGGAATCTTGAATCCTTTCTTTCTCTTATCCATATTTCCTCTCTTATTATCATCCTAAGCCTTTGAAAAGGTGGCCTTCCTTTGTTCTACTCATACAAATACTTATCCTTCCTCATTGCTTCTTTGAAATTTATAGGATCATCAATTTGGATTTTATCTTTTTAAAATGATGGAAACACATTCAAGAACCTATGTATTTTTACCTTCTTTTCCCTGATGAAGTCCACGTACCTGAGAAGCTCCAGGAATTTATTCTCATACTCTTCCATAGTCATATTTCCTATCTTGAGCTCAAATAGTTATTGGATCTTCTTTCCATAGTAATTCTCTAACAAGTACTTCTATTGGAAATATCTCTTGAACTACTTCCAAGAAATTCTCTTTTCATCAATATTATTCACCTTCTTTAGTTGTTCCCACCATACATAAGCTTTCCCCTGAAGATGATAGAATGAAACCATTGCCTCTAGGTTTGATGGGTAATCATGCAAATGAACATATTTTCTAATTCCCTAGAACCAAGATTGAACATATTCTCCCTTCCTATGCTCTCCATCAAATGATGGTGGCTTGAGCTTCCTGAGCTCTCCCTGCAAAATATCTGACTTAGGCATCCTCCTCTAATTTCTAACATGGGACACATTGGAGCTACTCTCCAACCCTAAATTCACATGTGATTCCTGGTGAACGATGATGTCTTCTAAAACTCCTTGATTTCCTATATCCCTTATTATCATCCCTCCTAGCATGAGATCTGGACGTTTCTACTTTCCTTGCACTAATTACTTATTTTCTTCTAGAATATCCATTGAATTGCCTCTGCAACATATTCAAACTCTATAGCAGCTCCTCCTGAGCTCTTATCATCCTTTCATTGTCTACTATATATATCTACACTTCTTTCTACAATATTCTTCTAGTCTCAACCAACTCCACAGACTCTACCCTTATTCTTCATCCACTGGACGCAGTCTTTGCATTTCCCATGTTGACATGTAAACTTTTGATCCCATCTTCATCGTTGTAAGATCCATGGGAATCATCCATATCTCTAGTCCTCATACTGGAACCATATATGTTTTCATGTACCTCTAATTATGCAAGAATGCATGCAACAATTGCATGTTAGAGTTAAGCATATTATAAAATTGTCATTAATTAATCTATGAATCCTTTTTGCCTCAATTTTTCGAAGAACACTAATAAACTAATCAAAATTTTGAGTTGTCAAATATGTTCTCTTGTGATTTTTATTTTTTATGACTATACTTATGTCTCAATTTGATTTCTGACTTGAGATTTATGGCTCTCTGAAGTCAAAATTTTCACCCGTTTTGCACTTGTTTCAATGGTAAAAAACAAAATATCAAGGGTTAACTTCTTCCTCTTATAGAGAGAAATATGGTGAGAAACATGAACATTTTTATATTGGGAACTAATGGTATTCCTGATTGTGAATACACAAAAACTCTCAGATTCAGGATTTGATATTCCAACCAACTTCTACATCAATCTATATTTGACAATTTGTCATTTTTTCATTTCCTCCAGACTTAGAATTTTTAGCAGAAAAATGACTCTCTCCCAAACAGAGAAAAACTGGGAAAACCTTCCTCAAGACAAAGTTGTCTAGATTGATGAGTAGGTAAAATATTGACTAAATAAAAAAATATGAATTGGTGATCTAGGGTCCCTTTTCCTCCCCTAAAGATTTCAAAAATCCTCAAAACGTGCACGAGAATATTGGATTTTTTTCATGTTTCAACATCTCCACTCCAAACCCTTTTGAATTTTTCCAGATGCCTGAATGGGTGTATTCATGCCTGCTTTTTCATCTATCTGTAAAATTTTTACCTTAATATGGGTCTCGATCACTGAGCACAACCATGATCTTTAAAACCCATTAATTTGTGTTTTTCATAAAATCGAAGAAAAATGAGCAAGTGGCCCTCACTGGCACTCGTGTATTCCTCGTTACAGTTTTTGGCTCCATAATTTCTTTTGTAAACTTTTCTATTTTCTCCTTCCATTTCCTCCTCTTTTATGTTTCTCTTCTTGTCTTCTCTATTTTATTTCTCTTATCTTCTCTTTCTTTTCTTTCTCTTCTCTTCTCTTTCTATATTTCTCTTCTTCTCTTTTCTTTCTCTCTTTATCAATGATATTTTATCATTTCCCCTTTTTGAAATTTCAGTACTAAAGTGATTTTTTCTCCAACATTTTGAATACTTGAGAAGATATTTCTTTGTCTACATTTTGGCTAAATATATTCTTTCTTCCCCGATGTTTTATCAACTTGAGAAGATCTTTCATCAACGTTTCAATGACTTGAGAAGATATTCATTTTCCAATGTTTCAATAAAAGATCTTCTTTATTCACCGAGATTTCGATGAAAGATATTCTTTCTTCATCGATGTTTTGGTGACTTGATAAGATCTCTCTTCACTGACATTTTGGTGACTTGAAAATATTTTTCTTCCCTCTGATACACTCCTTTATTAACAACTTCAAATCTTTTACTCTCACCGCCATACACTATATTGACAATGAGAAAAAATTTCAACACTTAGTCGATTTTATAGGTTTTTGAGCTCACCACTATCATGGTTGTCTTGGAAAATGTTGGAATCAACTCCTTGGGCTACATTCAACCCTTCCATGGCAATAATAACCTATTTAATAGAAAACCCAATAAATCCAAGTAAGAAAAATGGTTAATTTTGGCCCCATATATTCTCTTGGGTGAACTCAATTTTTTCTCAAAACTCACATAGGTAAGAGTGTGTGGTATTGTATTAGGCCCTTATAGGCCCAATGTTGTAATATTCTACTTAGATACCACTCTATAGTTCCCCCACTACTAAATCCAACAAAAATTTTTGGATACCATCAACTGAATGCATGCACCAAGTATTTAGCATGCATCTTACAACATTTTTAAAACATGAATACAACTAATTATACACATACATAACAACATATAATTTCTCAAAACTAAGAGTAACCACACAACAATTAAAACCCATAATTAAAAACAATGAAATGAAGATAAAACACTTATCTTTCTAATCAAATGTGAAACTAGATGCAAATGACAGACGTTCCACCCAACCGTAGACTTTCTTCTCCAAATATGAACATCAATTCACCCCCGATTTGGGGCTAATAATACAAAATAAAGGGTGTCTCTATTTTCCAATCATAGCCAAATACAACCCACAACAAGCTAATTTTCCTACAACTATCTCAATCCACTAACTCTCTTCCCTTCAACCTACACAACCCAAGGAATGGGATCCCCCTTCTTTGCATGTAGTCCCTCAAGCCTTTCCACTTCTCTCCAAGGCTATAACATAGTTTGGTTAGGAATATCTCTTGTTGGGGACTCCAGGGATGCTAGCTACCATAAGAAAAAACTCATTGCAACAATCTCATTACTCTAGAGTAATTTATTACATAGGAATTTCCCTCTACATGCCTAACATCTCGCTTCTTCATGAAACTATAGCACTAACAAGCTTCCCACAAACCCCAGTATGGCTACCTTCAATTTACAACACTTAGTTCCCTATTGTTGCTCCAAAAACTACATTAAATGAACAACATACAATACCCACTCAAATTTCCCTTTTACCCATGCATGTTGACTCTCACGCTCCACAATGTTTATCGTAATAATCCCCCATGCTCTCATTAATTATGTGAGTTGAATTTTCACACTTGTTGATACTCACAACAATACTGAGAGGGGGGGGGTTGAACAATATTGCATTAAACCTCTGTATTTTTCTTTCCTTTCAACTAGTTAAGTTATTTAGAAATGTGCACATGATGACAGATACAAGAAGAAATCAACATAGCCATCTAAGTTATTTATAAGTGTGCACTTAATGACAGATACACGCAGAAATCAAAACAACACAGTGAACATTGTACACAAGGATTTTTACGTGCAAACCCTGTGTGGGAAAAAACCACAGAACATCTTCTTTATGTTCTTTTGCAAGCACCAACTTACAAGTTATAAATTTTCATCTCAACAAGCACCCACCTATCATAGATAATGAGGACACCAATCCTCTCAGGTACCAACCTGTCATAGATAATGAGGACACCAATCCTCTCAGGCACCAACCTATTACAAAAATGAGGACTTCAATCCTCAATGAGCTTCGACTCACCCTAGCACCACCCTGCCACCCTAAAATAAAAAAAAACTATTACATCACTAAATATTTCAACACATCCTGACAAATTTACAGTTTTGTTCCAATGAATTGTTACAATATCATCTTCCACCTTACTTCGTGCAATATTCCATGATCAGACCGCATCCATACTTATACTAATTTTCCCGAGTTCACCTTCCTGTATGTGGACGTGTAACAGTTACAAAGTGGCAAAACTTTGACCACATCAAAATCCTATTAGTTACAATTTTTTCTAAATAAAGTATGACATTTATATTGTGGACAAACTTTGACCATATCAAAATCCTCTTAGTCACATTTTTTTCTAAATAAAGTATGTGGACACATGATTGTTACATTGTGGAAGAAATTTGACTAAATCAAATGGAATAAGTCTTCCTACGACTATGTTCAAGATAATTCGAGCATCTCCTAAAGAATGACGTAATAATTTCATTATGGTATACAAATCATCCACTGCGTAGATAGAATCAAAGAGAAAGACTCAAGTCACAAGTCTTCATCTTGTCGCACTTGTCCTACAGTGTTTTTACTCAATTTCCGCATCCGACTGTAAGTGCCCCTGGTGACTCGTTTTGTCACATTCTACTTCGGAATTCATCTTGTCACACTCCACTACACCATTCATTGCATTGAATCCATAGAAACTTTCTCAAAACATTGTCGCACCGTGGCATAAAAAATCGCTAAGTCATTATGTGAACACAAATAAGGGAATTTGTCACATTCCACTTCACTTATCAAATGTGTCATAGGTTATCCTCCTATTTTGGCACACTCTTGGCAGACTCAATCACTTCTGTGATTTATTTTGCATCATTGATCCCTTTGTCCTTGAATCCTTCTGTGCACTTTTGTTTTCAACCTTTCACGATTTTCTCTAGGAGTTCCATTTCATGTGGATTTGCAATAGTACAGTAGAAATAATCATTCTACACACTTCCTCCACAAGACTTATGCACACTTCCTCTTCCTATGCGCCATGTTGACATCAACGACAACATATTCTCAACAAACTCCCCCTTTGTCATTGATGGTAACTCTTATTGTTGGGTTTCTCCCCTTGTCAATGTGTTCCTTTGGACTTCACTCCCTCTTGTTGTATGATCCTCTTTTTCGCATTTGTATGTTTCTCCCCCTTTGACATCAATGGAAAAGGGAACTTTCCTTCTAACTATGCACATCCTAAGAGTGAATCCCCCTATCAGAATGTTTTATTTCCTCCTGCTCAATTTATTTCGTTGCTCCCCCTGAGGCTAGGCAAGTATTTTAGTAGCCTCCAACCTATCATGAAGATTTATGTGCCTGAATGAGGAGTGGGAAGGACTCCCAACTTATCTCTGAGGTACTCAAAGGATTCCCTAGGTAATGGCTTGATAAAGATATATGCAATCTTCTCTTTGGAAGGAACATATTCTAATTTAACCACATGATCCTGAACCTGTTCTCTGAGAAAGTAATACTTGATGGGGATATGATTAGTTTTAAAGCGTTGAACAAGATTTTTGGAGATTAATAGCATTTGTATTGTTTCACATGATAGAAACAGGTTGATCAAAAGCAATTTGAATATGTTTGAGATTTGTCTCTATCCACAATACTTGCATACAGCAAGATGTTGCAACAATATACTCTGCTTCAGTTGTAGAGAGGTGTTGGATATGTGTTATATTCTTTGCAAGACTAGCATTAGCGTGTAGGGGGGTTTGATAAAAAAAAATTGCATCGAGAAACGTGTCACATTTTTCCTTATTTTTCGTGTCGCCTCGATTTTCATGTCCATTGTTGGGCGGTTTTTCAGAAAATGGTTTTTGCCGATGGTTTTCTATTTCCAGTTAAGGAATTAGGGTTGTTAACTAATCCAGGTCATTGGGTTAGGTTTTTCGATGTCGTTGGCTCCTATATGTATATTGTATTGTAAACAATGTATGATGGTGAATGAATATAGAATATGTTGGTTTTCCTAGTTTGGGTTTCCAGGGAAAAAATATATGTGTAATGTGTATATTTGCCATTGTATCTTTTCTGTTCTTTTACCGAAAATTTGTTTGCAGTAAATATTGTACAAAGTTAAAATATACATTTAATATCAAAGAAATTATTGGCTTCAAGGGGATGCCTCTGTGTTCATGGGTTTGGCTCGGGACTGTGATAAGCCTTGTTACAATGGGAGATCTTTGATATTGATTCTTCAGGTGATGAGAAATGGAGAGCAATTCGAAATGGAGATCGAGAAGTTTAATGGGAAAAGTTTTGAGTTATGGAAGCTCAATATGGAAGATCTATTAGTGGAAAGAGATCATTGGATTGTGGTGGATCCAGGTACTGCACCTACAGGAACTTCAACAAATGAATGAAAAAAGTTGGAGCGGAAGGTGTAACACCCCATGGTTTTGAACCCCCATTTTAAATAATGTATTGTTACAATTCTGAGAGGCTAGAGTGCCCAAACAATTATTAAAAGGCCAGTGTGCCCAAGAAATGTAATGTTTTGATCAGTATTAATAATAAACACATCAATGGATGCTAGACGGAAAAGGACTAGAGTTATAGGGGGCTATGATTCCACAAGAGAGGGGGGTTGAGGGGATAAATGTTTATTTCCTATTTTGATTACCCTTTTTGTCTAAGGGAGTGGATCAATTATGTGAGCTTCTTGGGGAAGGCCAGGAGGTTCTTGATTCCCCACGAAATACTTAAACCCACCCCTGGTCTGTTGGGGGTGTTGGTTGATGGCTTGTTTGCTCCTTCGTTCATTTGTTCATTCATTTGTTCATTCGTTCATTCACTTTCTCACTCGTCCATTCATATTGGCCTTACCTATCACTCATTGATCCATCCTCATCCACGTCTTGGCTTGGGAAAGGGGAAATGAATTGTTGAAGAGTATCCATGGTATTGTTGGTTGTAGTTGTCATTGGTGTAATCCAACCATGACTTGAGGCTTGCATGTCTGAGATGAGTTGGCCTGTGTCCGGCTTTGTTCATAGCTACGAGTCCTGAGAGTTCAATCATTTGAGATTCTGGACCAGTTGCGTTGGGGCCCTGCAAGGAGAAGGACTGCCTGAGGGACTGCGTGGCAGAGAAGGGTGGAGGTCCATTCTCTTGGGTGGTGTAGGCTGGGTAGAAGAGAGTTGGGAACTTGGATTGTTGTGAGTGTTGGGAAATCCTATTAAATATTGAGTGTTGATTGGTTTGGGAAGCCAAGTAACACTCTGGAATCATCCTTGTGGATTCATATCCCTGGCTCGGGGGTGACACTGCTGTTGAGATTTGGAACAATAGTGTCTACGATTCGGTGGAACGCCCTTGGTCTAAAGCCAGTTGGTGTCATATTTTATAAAGATAAGTGCTCTCTGTTATGGTATTATTTACCTGTATATGAATGCATTATGTTGTGTATTTATTTATCGTTTAATTGAATCTTTAGAATATGCATGTTTGTTGGTTATTGTTGTGCATTTCGTTAGATATTTTCTTTTATGCCTCCTTATTAATTTAAAAAGGTATTGGTAAAAGAAAGAAGTCCCAGGGTGGGCTTGAAGGTAGTGTACCCCAGCCTGTGGGTGGCAAGGTGTGTTACAGATTGGTATCAGAGCTTCTAGTTGAAACACCGATGTCAGATACCCACTACGACATAGTAATATTTTCGCCTTTTCTCGAGGGACAAAATCCCTGAAATGTTACGGGGCTTAGCACAGGCTGTAGACGCCACCTCTTCCTTGAAATATTCTCTGCACGACCTCCCGGTCTTAAGGATCATTCAGATTCTCTTATGAGCCGAAGCGGCTCCTTTTGATTCCCAGCTGAAATCTCTCTTCAATCGGTCCACAAGTCCTTTCGGAAGCTCCCTTGTGTGAACAGCACTAGGTGCGAGCTCCACCCTCTCTGAGCGACCACAACGCTATGACCAAGGCCTATTTCCAAAGGCGCTTGTCACAACTCGAAACTCGTGAGTTCATGAGTTGGGGCTCCCGACTCTTTCTTTCCAATCTCGCGATACCCAAAATGCCAATACGGGTATGGCTCTTCCCCTGTCAGTGCCTTCCTTATGCGACCACCGGCTAGGCTAAGCTCTAGCGCCTCTCGCTACTCACACCTTCGCGAGTTCGAGTGTCCAGCCTTGGCACCTTCCTTTCACGAACCCCCGAGAGGCGATATTAGCTTTTCCTCTCGCGTTCTCGCTACTTGCCAGTTCGCGAGTCGAAGGGTTGAGATCCCGTGCTCTTACTTCATGAATCCCCGAGACGTGAGAAGTCAATAGAGCATTGACTCCTTTCTCCAGGCAATGCATGTCCACCTGTCAACTGCGTGGGCCCCACCTTGTGGTTCTGCCATGTGTTCCTCACTTATGCCTCGGCTCTCGGCACTTCACGACTTCCGATGTCGAGAAGAGGTCCTCTCAACCTCCAAACTTTTGAATGCGTGATACACGCAATAAGACCATGATCCAAAGGTCCTCCCGCGACCTGGATCCAATGGCTATCCTTGCTCCTCGTGACTTGGAGCACCCAACTCCTGGTCTCTCACCTTGTGAATCTCCGAGTTCACAAGATCCCTAGATCTCTTCCACCTGTCCTCCTTAGATGGATGGTCCCGATCTTCTCGTGACTTCTCTATTCATGACTCATAGCACCCAACTCCTGGACTCTCACCTTTCGAACCTCCAAGTTCACAAGATCCCTAGATCTTTGCCACCTGTCCTCCTCAGATGGACAGTTCAGATCTATTATCACCTTTTTGGGACTTCTGATGTCGAGGGCCCGGACTATCGTCCTTCGGACTCCCGAATGTCGAAATCCCGATGTCGACTCCTTCTTGGGACTTTCACTTCGGTTGCTCTTCGGGTGAGGTTTAAACCTCGTGAGACTCTCGACAGATCCAACGATTGTCGAGTTTTCTAACTAAGATTTGATGGTTCAGATCAGTCCCACGTTGTGCACTCTCCCACTGTCCCCTGGACGTGGAAAAACCAACAGTCTAGATACTCTCACAGACCTTGGGGATCTACGATCTCGATTTATTCACCACTCATGAAGATAAAGGAAGAGGGTTAAGGCATGTAACACCCTCGTTTCTTCCTCCAACCTAACGGTCATGAATGACCTCAGATTTTCCGATGGGATCTCATCCGTCGATCGATATTTATTCATACGCTTCCATTTCGGGACTTCGCAAGTCGGGGTTTCGGGACTTGCGGATGCAGGGGATTACGCCTTTGGGTATTATAGTTACTGAAATGTCGAAATACCGAAGTAAATAGGGGCCATTCTCCCTCATGCATGGTTTTGGGACTTACGCAAACGAATCCTCCAACAAACTCTTGGTTCGACTGTCCAAAAAGGTATTTCTCCTGGGAGATCTATACGGGGCATTCCTAGATCAGATAAGGGAAAATAATTTCCCGAGAACAGGCTTGAAGTCTAAATTGGTTCAATATACGTATATATACTTTTATCTATAACATAAGCCATGCGGGGTTTTTCTTCTATAGGCATACAACTACCATTTCTGATCAAACACCACATAGATAGTTTTATACTGAAACCCTTCATAATTTCACAGCTTATGAGCATAAATGTCAGAATATACATTTCAAGATACAAGATGTAAAACACTTATCAGAAATAACACTAGAAGTGAGTGCAACTACTGAGAGGGGTGCTCATTTCCACCCAACTGTAGGCTTATCGATTCCGATAAGATTTACCACTAGCCGCCCCCGAGCTAAGACCATGATGTTGCGAGACTGAGTCTCTGTTTTCCAGTGATCGAGAACGAGGGTTACTCTCCCCCTTCTCTGCTATCACTTACTCTGTATTTTCCAGAGTTCTCTTCCTTCCCTCGTGTCTTCCCCCTTCTTGCTTCTCCCTCACGCCTTTTTCCTCTTGTGAGGTTGCGTGTGGTATCATTTCCCTCGCACTAGTCAGGCTTGACAGCTCTACAGATGGGCGGTTCACCCCCCCCATCCCTCATTACTCATGAGGATCCATTTACCTACCAATCCTGGTGAGTCCTTTAATTCGAGGCCAGTGAGCCGCTCTTGGTTCTCCGGGCCAGTGAAGTCCAAATACGGTATTGGTTTCGATGGAAGTTAACACCACCTTTCCAGGTGCCTTACACCACCTTTCTTCAGCCATCGTGGTCTCTTTTTCAGCATATCCCCTCTCAACAGTCCTGCAATATATATTTATATATATTCATAATATTATTCACATTCATCGACCTTTTTCACAAGGTCCATTCACTTCACACATTCACTTTTTTTTTTAGTTTGCCACAGTTCTTGGCCAGTATAGTTATTTTTACAAACTAGGAAAAACAGGGTGTTACAATTCCCTCCCCCTTAAAGGAACATCATCCTCGATGTTCTTATATATCAACACGACATGCATGTACAGAAGTAAACAAAATCGGATATGCCTGTCTCATGGAATCCTCCATTTCCCATGTAGCCTCATCTGAGCCAAAATGTCTCCATTGCACCTTGACCTGTGCAATGGTTTGGTTCCGGAGCATGGTTTCCTTTCTGTCCAGTATGAATTGGGGTTCTAGTAGAAATTATCCCTCCGGTTCCACCTGGATCACAAACTATTCAATTATATGGTTAGCATCATGTACATGTTTCTTCAATAATGAAACATGGAAAACATTATGTGCTTTTACTGTGGGAGGAAGTGCTAGCCTATAGGCTACATGTCCCACTCTATCTAGAACCTCAAAGGGTCCACAATACCGAGGTGCCAACTTTTCACAAGCTCCCATTTTCAGGGAACTCTTCCTGGGCCTAACTCTGAGATATAGATGGTCTCCCGCTTTGAACTCTCTTGGAGTTCTCTTTTGGTCGGTATAACGTTTTTGTCGGTTCTAAGCAACCTTCAGGTTTTGTTTTATCTGGGTCACTTGTTGTTCCATTTCTTTCAACATGTCGGGTCTAAAAGAAATCTTATTTACGGGATTACTCCAATTGACAGGAGTGTTGCACGGTCTACCATAGAGGACTTCAAAGGGACTCATCTTTAAGGATGCTTGGTAGTCGTTGTTGTAGGTGAATTCTACCAGTGGTAGGTAGTCTTCCCATTTATTGGGTTGATGCATTGCATGCATCCTTAACATGTCTTCTAATATTTTATTCACTCTTTCTGTCTTTCCGTCAGTTTGAGGGTGATAAGCAGTGCTAAA
>ML778785.1:157836-211562 GCA_009831015.1 Picea engelmannii
GTATGCAGTTGTTAATGTTGAGAATTTGAAATTGTATGAGCCTCCTTTGATTGATGATCAAGGAGAACATGTTCAGATTCCTTCTATATATGATTTCTCCCCAGAATATCTTACAGAACTGCATGAAGACACAATCATTGACATGAGAATGAGAACTTCAAAACGAGGAAATGTGGAATATCTTCGAGTTGGTCTTAAAGGCACAAATCCAAGAAAAGCCAAGTGGATTGAGGTTGGAAAGGTAAGGGAACTATACCCTCATCTTCAGATAGACTGAAAACAGTATTTTGGAGGTCCAAAAGCTTTCCAATGGGGAGGTGTGATCTAGGGGATCAAATTTTGCTCAAAATTCAAAGTGCTCGGAATTTCTTAAAATCAAACACGAGCGTAGGCCTCGTCGTCACAAACCCAACACAACTCGTTTGGGTTCAAACGGACGCCGGATGAGAGAGATATCGCGTTCTGTTCAAATCGACAAACAGGGAAAAAACATGTGTTGATTGTACAGTCTGTACGGATGATGACGTGGCAGATCGTACGACACGTGGTAGAGTCGTATGACATGTGGAAAGTCTGTACAACACGTGGAAAATGTTGGTTGGTAGGATTGTGGACGAGTTGGCATATGACACATGTCATTGGTGACAAATTAAATGCTGACACGTGGCGCACTCAGTGGCCGCCACATGTCACCCTGGCATTGGCTTAAAATTTATGTTGTTGGTCGCATTCGACCCCGCGACCTCCGGGAAGGGGTAAATCCTTGGGAAGGGCCGCCCAACCGGGGTGCCACCATATGTTTCTTATTATATATATGGCAATAAATTTATTTAAATTAAAATGTGTTGTGGGTTGGGGCGCGGTCTGGGTCGAGGCTTAGCCTCGGCCCCCAGTCATATGTGTATGTCTATAGAACCACTGACACGCACCCTCAACCGTTACCATTTGGTTTTAAATGTATCCCTTTGTATATATGTGTGCAGTCATATGGTGCTTCACATGCCCACAGGCCTTGGCAGTTAGGGGCTAGGCACGTAACCATCCTACAGTTCGCACCGTTTGTGCGGTTGTGCCCGGTGCTAAGTTTTAACACATAAATGCGCGTGGTGGCTAGGTTGAGGAGAAGGAGGTGCATTTTGGTGATCCAGAGACAGCAAGTTTGAAGGGGAACTTCCAGGAAGCCTATCTTCTTCAATTTTTGGCCAAACGAGGTGCCGAAAAATCCCATCTAGGGGTTTTTGGATGTTCTGAAGCCATTGGAGCCATCTATTTGGAATCTTGAGCATTGTAAAGCACATATTTTATCACTTTGAGAAAATAATACAAAAGATCCATTGGAAGCTGGACCAGGAGATGTAGCCCAAGAGGGGTCAACTCCTTTATCATTTGTTGTGTTATGTGTTTTATGTCCACTGTTATTTGTTTTTGTTTATTTGAATCTTGAATGTGTAATTTCTATAAAATTTGTGTTTGCAAAATTGATCCATTTGAATTTGAACACATGAATTAAAACTTGCAAATATTTTCAAGAATACAAGTCTTTATCATTTTCAGATCACAAGGGAAAGCTACAATGTGGTGTTATCAACTGAAGCAAGTTGAACATATTAATGAGAATATGATCACTTGGAAGCAGTTCAAGAAGTACTTCCAGAAGGAGTACCTCTCAGAGCATTTCTATGACAAGAAAATGCAGGAGTTTTTTTAGCTCAGGCTAGGAAGCATGACTATGGAAGGATATGAGAACAAGTTCTTTGGATTGTTAAAGTATGTTGGGTTTATAAACAATGAAAAGGTAAATATATAGAGGTTTTTGAGTGGACTGCCAACCTTTTATAAAGAGAAGATTAGGTATGATGATCCCAATACCTTGACTGAGGCCATCAGGAAGAATAAATACATGTATGAGCAAGGCTAGAGCAGGGAATCCCTGTAGAAATATTGGAAGGATAAGAAGAAGGAGAAGTTTGATCAGAGGAGGAAAGGATTCAAACCTCCCTTCATTAGGAATGAGCCTAATAGAAATCATCAAGATCAGTATGCTAAGGGTGAATCCAAAAAATAAGATTCCTTGGGAAAAAGGGTAAGACCACCTATCCAATGTTGGGAATGCAAAGAAGATCATATGTACAAGGATTTCCCACACAAAAAGGACAGACTGAAGACTGTGCACAACTTCCAAGAGGCTACAACAGTCAAAGATATGGGAAGAATATATGCAGCTTTAGATGATCGACAGGAAGAGTACCAATCCAATATGATCGAGGTGGAAGGTAAGATCATAAATCAACCTGTTGTTGTTTTAATTGATTCAGGAGAAAGTCATTGTTACATTGATCCTAAAATAGTGGATAGATTACATTTGGAGAAAAGTAATCTTGGAAAATCAAGTTTGGTTCAGCTAGCCACTGAAACCAAAAGGAGAATCCATGATATGGTTAGAGGATGCTCCATAAGTCTCAATGGTGTGAATACAAATGTTGATCTAAATATCATACCATTGGGGTCTTATGATATTCTAATTGGAATGGATTGGTTGGACAAGCATCATGTTGTCCTAGTCATAGCAAGACATTTACGTGTCTTGATGGAGATGGAAAACAGAAGACTGTGAAAGGATTTCCAAGACCCATATCTATAAGGGATATTTCAGCCTTGCATTTGAAGAGATGTTTTAGAAAAGGATGTCAATTGTATGAAGCTCATGTGGAAGAGCCGAAAAATACAAAGGGGCCAAGCCTTGAATATTTCTTGGTACTAAAGGAATTTGAAGATGTATTCCAAGAAATACCAAGGTTGTCACCAATAATGGAGATAGATTTCTCAATTGATTTAGTGCCTAGAGCTTCCCCGGTGTCAAAAACACCTTACAGAATGAGCACACCAGAGTTAAAAGAATTACAAATGCAGTTGGAGGAATTGTTGAAGAAAGGGTACACACGTCTGAGTGTTTCACCTTGGGGAGCACCAGTACTCTTTTTCAAAAAGAAGGATGGAACCTTGAGGCTATGTATTGACTTTTGAAGTATCCTCTACCCAGGATTTATGACCTCTTTGATCAGCTAAGAGGAGAAAAGATATTTTCGAAGATTGACCTGAGGTCAGGATACCATCAGATAAGGATCGAGGAAAAAGACATTCATAAGACATCCCTTAGGACCAGGTATGGGCATTATGACTTTGTAGTGGTGCCATTTGGATTGACCAATGCACCAACTGTCTTTATGTTCTTAATGAATGGCATATTCCGAAAGTATTTGGATAATTTTGTCATAGTGTTCTTGGATGACATACTTATCTATTATAAGTTTGAAGAGGAGCATGAACATCACTTAAGACTGGTATTGCAAGTGTTGAGAGAACATCAGTTGTATGCCAAGATAAGTGTTATTTTTATCAAAATCATATACATTACTTGGGACATATTAATTCATAGCAGGGCATAGAAGTAGATCTAGAGAAGATTGAAGCCATTAGAGGATGGCCAACACCCAAAAATGTGTCAGAAGTCAGATATTTTATGGGATTATCTAGTTACTATAGAAGGTTCATAGTAGGGTTCTCTAAGATTTATCATCCCATCACTTATTTGCAAAAGAATGGAACTAAATTTGAATGAACACCTAAGTGTGAAGAAAAATTTAATCTGTTGAAGGAATTACTTACTAGTGCATCTGTGTTAAAGATTGTTGACCCAAATGAAAGTTTTGTGGTATGTAAAGATGCATGTAAGGAAGGACTTGGGGGAGTCCTCATGCAAAATGGACATGTCATTGGCTATGAGTCAAGAGATATTAAGGAACATGAGAGGAACTATGCAGCACATGACTTGGAGCTTGCTGCCATTGTCCACGCCTTGAGGATGTGGAGGCATTATCTCATGGGGAAGAGATTCGAATTAAGAACATACCACATTGGCCTGAAGTATATTTTTGAACAGCCAACCTTGAATGCCAGGAAAACAATATGGATGGAATTTTTAATTGAATATGACCTTGTTATCGAGCATATCAAAGGAAAAGAGAATAAAGTTTCTAATGCACTTAGTAGAAGAGTGCATCTCATGCATGCTACTTCTGTCAGTATGCATCAGTTAGACTTGAAGAGAAGAATTTTAGATGGTCTTGTTACAGATCAACATTACCTACAGGTAAAGGAAATCTTACAGCAAGGAGATGTACAACAAAAAATAAAGGAGTATGAGATAAAGGAAGATGGATTGCTCATGCATAAGAATAAAATCTATGTTCCTAGTTCCAGAAAACTGAGGAATTTGGTATTAAAGGAAATGCATGACGTTCCTTATGTTGGACATCCCAGTTACCAAAAAATGATTACAGCAGTAAGAAGCCAATTCTTTTGGCCAAGAATGAAAAAGGATGTTGTTGATTACATCACTCGATGTATGGAATGTCAGAAGGTGAATGCTAAGCATAGGCACCCAATGGGTTTGCTGCAACCATTACCAATCCCAGAGAAGAAATGGGAAGTGATAACCGTTGATTTCATAACTAAATTACCCATGACAACAAGACAACATGATTCAATCATGGTAGTGGTTGAAAAATTAACAAAGGATGCTCATTTTCTTCCTATAAAAACAACACATACAACGACTAATATTGCAGAAATTTACATGAGAGATATTGCTAAGTTGCATGGGATACCTAGGACAATTTTCTCGGACAAAGATACAAAGTTTACCTCCAATTTATGGAGGGGATTGTTCAAAGGATTTGGTACAAATATAAACTTTAGCATAGCATACCATCCACGGTCAGATGGGAAAACAGAGAGGGTCAACTGAGTAATTGAAGATATGTTGAGAGTGTATGTGATGGATAAGCCAACTAAGCGGGAAGATTACTTACACTTGGTTGAGTTTGCATATAATAATGGATATCAAGATTCATTGAGAATAATCCCATTTGAAGCCTTGTATGGTAGGAAATGCAATACTCCAGTGAGCTAGGAAAACCCAGCAGATAGAGTGGTACTTGGGTTGGAGTTTCTCAAGGATATGGAAAACCGGATGGTCAAGATCAAGCAGAATTTGAAGGCATCTCAAGATAGGCAGAAATTTTATGCAAATAAGAACATGAAAACTAGAGAATTTAAAGTAGGGAGCATGTACTTTTGAAATTGAAGCCCAAGAAAAGCTCCTTGAAATTGGGTAGTTGTACAAAGCCGACAGCCAGATTTTGTGGTCCATTTGAAATATTGGATAGAATAGGGCCAGTTGTATACATGCTTCCATGAATGTGCATAATGTATTTCATGTCTCTTTTCTAAATAAATATGTACATGATCTTAACCATGTTATTGATTGGCATCTGATTCAGGTAGAGAAAGAGGGAGACTTTCAGGTTCAGCCAGTGCAGGTATTGGACAGAAAGGTCAAAATGCTCTAGAATCGAGTTATAGAGCTGGTAAAAGTTCAGTGGACCTGCTACGGTCCTGAATATTCTACCTAGGAGCATGAATATTCCATGTGAGCATAGTACCCGCATTTTTTTGAATAAATTTTGAGATTTTGATATCTATTTTGTATATGCACTGAGGACAGTGCCAAAATAAGGGGGAGGGGATGTAACACCCCAGGGTTTTGAACCCCCATTTTAAATAATGTATTTTTACAATGTTGAGAGGCTAGAGTGTCCAAACAATTATTAAAAGGCAAGTGTGCCCAAGAAATGTAATGTTTTGATCACTATTAATAATAAACACATCGTTGGCTACTAGTCGAACAAGGACTAGAGTTATAGGGGGCTATGATTCCACAAGAGAGGRGGCTTGAGGGGATAAATGTTTATTTCCTATTTTGATTACCCTTTTTRTCGAAGGGAGTGGATCAGTTATGTSAGATTCTTAGGGAAGGCCAGGAGGTTCTTGATTCCCCACGAAATACGTAAACCTACCCCTAGTCTGTTGGGGGGGTTGCCTGATGGCTCGTTCGCTCATTTGCTCCTTCGTTCATTCGTTCATTCATTCGTTCATTCATTCATTCACTTTCTCACTCGTCCATTCATCCTTTCCATACCTATCACTCATTGATCCATCCTCATATGTGTCTTGGCTTGGGAAAGGGGAAATGAACTACCGAAGAGTAGCCATGGTATTGTTGGTTGTAGTGGTCGCTATTGTAATCCATCCATGACTTGAGGCCTGCATCTCTGATATGCGTTGGCCTGTATCCAGCTTTGTTTGCAACTRCGAGTCTTGAGAGTTCCAGCATTTGAGATTCTGGACCAATTRCGTTGGGGCCCTGGAAGGAGAAGGAATTCTTGAGGGACTGTGTGGAAGAGAAGGGTGGAGGTCTATTCTCTTGGGTGGTGCAGGCTGGGTAGAAGAGAGTTGGGTACTTGGATTGCTATGAGTGTTAGGAAATCCTATGAGAGATTGAGTGTTGTATGGTTTGTGAATCCAAGTAACACTCTGGAACCATCCTTATGGATTCATAGCCCTAGCTCGGGGGTGACACTATTGTTGAGATTTGGAATAATAGTGTCTATGGTTGGGTGGAACATCCTTGGTCTCACGCCAGTTGGTGTCATCGTTTAAAAAGATAAGTTATCTTTGTTATGGTATTATTTACCTGTATATGATTGTATTTTGTTGTGTATTTATTTATTGTTTAATTGAATCTTTAGAATATGCATGCTTGTTGGTTATTGATGTGCATGTTGTTAGATCTTTTCTTTTATGCGTCCTTATTAATTTAAAAAAGTATCGGTAAGGGAAAGAAGTCCCCGGGTGGGCTTGAAGGTAGCGTACCCCAGCATATGGGTGGAAGGTTGTGTTACATAAGGCAAAGAGAACAATCTGATTGTGTTTCTCAGATTCAATATTACTGAATGTGTCAGAGGAAGCTACAGCGAAAGATTTATGGGATAATTTGGGGAAGTTATATCAATCTAAGTCCCTAGTAATTAAACTATCCCTAGGAAAGAAGTTGTATAACCTAAGGATTAGATATGGAGACTCGGTGGGAGATCATTTGAATGCCTTCAATACTGTGGTAAGTTAGTTAGTATATGTTGAGATTAAAATTTTAGATGAAGATAAGTGTATCAGTTTTTTGTGCTCTTTACCCGAATCGTGGGATAGTTTGGCTATGGCCATAGGTAGTAATACAATTTCCTTGAAGTTTGATGAAGTGGTCTCATCCTTTTTGTCAGAGGAGATGAGATGGAAGAACATAAAAGGACAGAGAACAAATGCATTATTTGCAAGAGGACGCTCCCATGAAAGAAATAAATCTAAGTCCTCAAGTGGGAGATCTAATTATAAGGGTAGATTTAAATCTCTCTAAATCTTTGTAAATATATGTTGGAGATGTGGAAAAGAAGGGCACTACAATAAGCAGTGTAGATCCAAAATTGAGAAAAAGAAGGGATCTGAAGAAGCTCCTTCTATAGAATAAAAGACCTCCAAGGAAGAAGGAGGGGATGTGTACTTGGCTTCTTCAAGCATAGATGCAGATAATGAGGCATGGTTGGTTGACTCAGGTGCATCCTTTCATATGACTCCCCATAGGGAGTGGTTCTGTGAATATGAAAGGTATCATGGAGGTAATATTTTCCTAGGCAATGACTCGACAACCAGAATCATAGGACGAGGAAAATTCAAGTTAAGGCTCACAGATGGAAGGATTAGAATTCTACCTGGTGTTTTTCACATCCCATGTTTGAATAGAAATTTGATTTTTGTAATCAAAAAGGACTATGCAGGGGTAAAAACAATATTTGAAAAGGAAACCTGTAGGATGGTTCGAGGAGCAATGGTGTTGTTGAAGGGAGTTCGGTTTGGAAATCTGTATAAGCTGCAAGGAAGAACAATTAGTGATGGGTGTAATATTTCCATTGTTTCTGATATTGGAGTTGAAGAAGAAAGAACTCCTACAGTTTCTGGAGAAAAGGTTATCCTCTGGCATCAAAGACTGGGGCATATCAGAGAGAAGGTTCTTCGACTACTAGATGGTAAATGTATGGTTAAAGGTATGTCTATCTACTCTCTAGATTTTGATTTTTTTGAACATTGTGTATATGGGAAGAAGAATCAGGTAAGATTCCCCTCTGGTACAACGAGGGAAGAATGAATTTTACAGCTAATTCACAGTGATGTGTATGGACCTATGTCGGTTCAGTCATTGGGAAAATCTGTGTACTATGTCTCATTTATAAATGACTTCTCGAAAAATACTTGGATATATTTCCTCAAGAAGAAATATGAAGTCTTTGACAGGTTTAAAGAGTTTAAGGCTCTTGTTGAGAATCAAACAGAGAAAATAATTAAGGGGTTGAGGAAATATAATGGCAGAGAGTTATGCGGGAATTAATTTGAATAATTTTGTAAGAAGTGTTGTATGGCAGGAAAAAATACTACTCCATATACACCTCAGTAGAATGGATTTGTAGAAAGGATGAACATGACGTTGATGGAAAAATAAAGGTGCATGCTCAGTGGTGTCGGGTTAGGGAAAGAATTTTGGTCAAAGGAAGTGGATAAGGCATGTTACCTGGTCAACAAATCACCCTCATTAGCATTGGATGACAAGACTCCACAAGAGGTATGGACTGGTAAGAAACATTCTCTCACACATCTCAGGGTATTTGTTTGTGAGGCCTATGTTCATGTTCCAAAAGAAAACAAGAGTAAGCTAGATAAGAAGGTTGAAAAGTGTGTTTTTATTGGGTATAAATATGGTCTCAAAGGTTATAATATTTGGAACCCAGAAACTAAGAAGGTTGTGTATAGCCGAGATGTGGCATTTAGAGAAATGAAGAATGTTGTTAAACAAGAAGTCCTACCAAGTAAGGATGAACTAGAGAAAAAGAGTCTGATTTAAAGGATGATGAATCAGACTCTACAGAAGAACATGAATCAGAAGAAGAAGATCCTCATACTCCAGTATTGAGGAGATCAGTTCGAGAAAGAAGGTTACTAGAAAGGTATACTCCATCTAATTTTTCGTTCAAATTTTTCTTTGTCTATTACTGATGATGATCCTAGAACTGTGAGGGAGGTAGTGGATTCAGAGGATGGAAAACTATAAAAAAAAGGCCATGGATGAAGAAATGGCAGCCTTGGATAAGAATCAGTCTTGGGAACTAGTGTAGTTGTCAGCTGGAAGAAATCCCATTGGAAACAAATGGGTATTTAAAAAAAAGTTGAATGCAGAAGGAAAAGTGGAGAAATAGAAAGCTAGGTTAGTAGAAAAGGGTTATTCCCAGGTTGAGGAAATTTATATTGGTGAGATTTTTTCTCCTATTTCCAAGTTAACTTCTATTAGATTTATGTTATCTATTGTTGCTGCATTTGATTTTGAATTAGAACTGATGTATGTGAAGACAACATTCCTACATGGGGATCTGGAAGAAGAAATGTATATGAAGCAACCATAAGGTTTTGTTGTGAAGGGAAAGAAGGATCTGGTATGCACGCTGAAAAATTCCTTGTATGGTTTAAAACAATCACCAAGGATGTGGTATCAAAATTTTGATACTTCTATGCTGGGACTTGGCTTCACAAGAAGAAAAGAGGACCACTGTGTGTATTTTAAATTAATTGGTGATCATTTGATTTATTTGGTCTTGTATGTTGATGACATGTTGATGATAGGAAACAACAAGGAGATTATCCAGGATGTGAAAACTCAATTGTCATCTAAATTTGACATGAAGGATCTCGGTGCTGCAAATTTCATTTTGGGCATGGAAATTAAAAAAGATTGGGAAAAGAGGAAACTATGGTTAAATCAGAGAAAATATGTCGAGACAATATTGCAGAGGTTTAATATACAGGAATGTAAACTGGTAAAGGTCCCTATTCTTGTTGGTGTAAATTTATATGTGGATCAGTGTCCCAAGACATAGGAAGAGGAGGAGGACATGTGTCATGTTCCATATGCAAGTGCAGTTTGAATTTTGATGTATGTAATGGTATGTACTAGACCGAACATTGCACATGAAGTGGGAGTTTTGAGCAGGGATATGTCAAAACCAAGGAAGGAACATTGGACAACAATAAAAAGGGTTTTCAGGTATTTGTGTGGAACTACTAGCTATGGATTTTGCTACCAAGGAAGACCAGGATTGGACAGAGTGTTGGACATACATTTCTTTGTGGACGCAGACTAAGATGGAGATATGGATCATAGGATATCTACAAGTGGGTAAGTGTTTAACCTATTTGGAGGAGCAATCAGTTGGATGAGCAAAAGATAGGTTGTAGTGGAACTTTCAACTACAGAAGTTGAATACATGGCAACCACTTATGCAATTAAGGAAGCAATATGGTTACAAATATTGTGTTCAGGTATTGGTTTGATACAACAAGCTGTAAGGATAGATTGTGACAGTTAGAGTGCAATTTTTTTAGCGAAGGACCCGACTTATCATTCAAAGACAAAGCATATTGATGTTCAATATCACTTTGTGAGAGACATGGTTGAAGAAAAGAAAGTGTTGTTGATGAAGGTGGACACTTTGAAGAATGTTTCAGATTCGTTAACAAAATCTGTGAGCACTGAGAAATTCTCTTGGTGTAGAGGATCTATGGGCATTATTTCTCTGGATTGTTGACTATGTAACCCTGTAACCCCCTGTATGCAAAGAAAACAACAAGTGGGATAATGTTGGGTATGTGCTATATTCTTTGCACACTAGCATCAGATTCTGCTACATTGCGCTGAGCACACAGGGGGTTTTGAGGGGGCAGCGACCCCGAGAAATTTTTTTTCCTCGGGAAACATGTTGCATTTTTTCCTCATTTTTCATGTTGCCTTGATTTTCATGTCCATTGTTGGGAATTTTTTCGGCACATGGTTTTTGTCAATGGTTTTCTATTTCCAGTTAAGGAATTAGGGTTGTTAACTAACCCAAGTCATTGGGTTAGGATTTTGTATGCCACTGGATCCTATATGTATATTGTATTGTAAACAATGTATGATGGTGAATGAATATATAATATGTTGGATTTCCCGGTTTGGCTTTCTAGGGGAAACATCTATGTGTAATGTGTGTATTTACCATTGTATATTTTCTATTCTTTTACTAAAAATACGTTTGCAGTAAATATTGTACAAGGTTAAAATCTACAGGAGGGAAATGGAAGTTTGTTTCTTGTTGAACCATGATACTAAACAACTGCCAAGGAAAAATGCACCTCCACTAGTTCTTTATTGATCATCAATACTTCTTGTGCAATATGCATCTATATAATCTCTAAGAACGAGGTCTATGTTTTTTTAATACCACAATCCATGATCAATATTTCCCTGCAAGTACCTGAATATTCTTTTGACTGCAAGAAGACGAGTTTCCTTGGGATTGGACTGAAACCTGCCTAGCAAACCAACAACTTGCATGATGTTAGGCCTTGAATCTTTAAGATAAAGTAAAATTCCTATCATGGACCTATACATGGTTTGATATATTTCTGGAGCATCATCAGCTTTGTTAAGTTTGCAGGTGGTAGTCATGGGAGTGCTTACTAGTGCACAATTTTCCATGCCAAACTTGTTCAAGATTTCCCTGAGATATTTACTTTGGGAAATAAAATAAAATAAAAATTTCTGATTTATGAATCTATAAGCCAATAAATAAGGAGAGTTCTCCTAACATGGACATCTCAAACTCTTGTTGCATTTCAGTTGTAAACTTCTTACTCATTAATTCAATATTACTACCAAAAATAATATCATCAACACACACCACAATAATTAACAGATCATTACATTCAGCCTTGATGTATCATTTTCTATCAATATTTCCCTTTTTTAATCCTTGTTGGTGAAAATACCTGTTGAGTCTGTAATATTGGAGCTTGTTTCAACCCGTACAGGGATTTCTTTAAGTGAAAGACATAATCTTTTTTGTTAGTTAGCATAAAACCTTCTAGTTTCTCCACGTAAACTTCTTCCTCAAGATCACCATTCAAAAATGTTGATTTGACATCCATCTGGTAGAATTTGAATTTTCTATAGCATACAAAATCCAAAAAGATCTTGATAGCTTCAATTCTTGCAACAGGGGAAAATGTTTCTTCAAAGTACACTCCTTCGAATTAAGCATACCATTTGCATACCAATCTGGCCTTGTTTATGACTATTTGTCAATCTTCATTTAACTTGTTTCTGTATACCCATTTAGTGCCAATTATATTCTTGTCACTTGGTCTTGGGACAAGATCCCATGTCTTGTTTTTCTCTATTTGGTCTAGTTCTTCATTCGTGGCTTTGACCCAATGGTCATCTCGACTTGCTTGCACAAAAATTTTGGGTTCAATCATGGACAAATGTGAAAAAATTGAAAACGTTGATGTATCTATAAGTTTTCTTCTAGTTTTTACACCTATTTCCTTATTTCCAAGAATCTAACTTTTTGGATGATGTTTTTTAACATACCTTGATGGGATCTTTGGTTGTAATGTTTCCATTCTCTCCTCTTCCTCTGAATCCTCTATTTCCCGATCCTCATTCATGTTGTCATATTGTGGCTCATCATGATGTCGATGTCCAACTGGATGAAATCGTCCTTCATATACCTTTACATCTATATTTTCAACTATCTTGTGGAGTCTTTTGTCACAGCACTTGTATCCTTTACTTTTGGAGGAGTATCCTAACAGGATACTTTCATCATCTATTGAGTCAAACTTACCTAAGTTTTCTTCATTTCTTTTAATGTAGCATTTTTTTCCAAAGATTTTGAAGTGCTTTATTGATGCTGGTGTGTCATGCCATAGTTCATAGGGGGTTTTATCACTGTTTACCCTTATGTGCACTTTATTGAGAATTTTGACAACAGTTTGAACAACCTCTCCCCAAAATATTATGGGTACTTATGATTCATCAAGCATGGCCCTAGCCATTTATTGAACTGTTTTGTTCATCCTTTCCACTGCTCCATTTTGTTTAGGGGTTCTGGAAATAGAAAATTGTCTCTTAATCCCATGTTTTTCAAAAAAAATGTTGAATTCAACAGATGTGAATTCTCATCCTATGTCTAACCTTGGGCATTTTATTTTTAATTCCATTTAATTTTCTACATGTGCTTTGAAGATTTTGAATTTTTCAAAATCCTCAAATTTATGCCTCAACAATCCAACCCAATCCATTCTAGTATAGTCATCAATTAAAAAAATGAAATATATTTCACCTCAAGGAGATTGTGTACTCGTAGGTCCATAGAGATATGTATGAATCAACTCAAGAGGTCAAGTGGTGGAGTGTTCTCTTGACTGGAATTGAACTCTTGATTGTTTTCCAAACCGACATTACTTGCAGACAATATTCTTAGGTTTGAAGATCTTAGGCATATCTCTCAAAAAATATTTTCTTCCTAGCTTAACAAGCTGATTAAAACTAAGATAACCTAGTCTTTTGTGCCAAAGTCAACACTCATTCTTTTTACCAATGCAAACATTTTTCTTTGCCTTCTTCTAGAACATACACATTCCCTAAAGTTTTGACTTCATTAACAACAATCTTCCCTGTGTTCACATCCATTACCTTACAACCTCTTGAATGAAAAAGAACATTGTTTCCTTGCTCAGACATTTGAGTTACACTTAATAAGTTATGTTTTATACCATCAACATACAATACATTATGTTCTTTGGTCTTTCCCTTTTTATCTTCATCTAATACAATAATACCTTTTCCTCTAGTTCTGGATGGAGCATTGTTTCCAAAAGTGGCATTACCACCTTTTTCTTTAGTTAATAATTCAAACTTACTTTTGTCTCATGTCATGTGCTTGGAGCAACCACTGTCAATGTACCATTGATTTTTGGAATATAGAGCTAGTCCACAATTTTCTTCACTTTTATTTTTCTTCCTCCAAACCTTGGTAAAATCTTCTTGTCTGTCTTGCCTAAAGATATGCAGAAACTTGCTTTTGCATTCACTTTCCTTGTGTCCAAAATTATTGCATATGTGGCATTCAAGGTCATTTAGTAAAGGAGAGAAGGCATTATTGAAAGAATTTTGAACCATAGCTTTTTGAGGTTTGTTGAATCTCTTTCCTATACTTCTATTATATCTAAAAAATATGCAACTTGCTTGTAGGAATCAATATTTGCCTGCCAACATGATAAGATTTAGGAACATGTTGCTTCCTAATTGCTTCATAGTTGGGCTGATTCAGTTCTGGTTGCTTCTTCTTTTCATCTTTTTCTTGGTTAGGATGATTGTTCTTTCCCCTGAGATCATTTGCATAGCTTGTAGGCTTCTAATTGGTTGTCATGTTGGTGCTTGACTCACCTTTGACAATTTTTGGACTTTCCTTATATCCCAACCTTGTCTTTTCATCCGATGATATCTGACTTCTTAGAATGTTATCTATATTTTCATATCTTTTTATGAATTTTATTTGAGTCTTGAATTTCTCTAGATATTTTCTTAAGGCAACTATTTATGCTTCTAGTTTGTCACGAATATTCTCATTTTCTTTTATCTGATTTAACAATACTTCTTCATTTCTTTTGGATTCTTCTAGATGATTTTTAAGATGATTGTTTCTTAATTGACCTTATTGTCTTTGTCTTTACAGACCTATAATTGTTATTTTCTTAGTATGTTATTTTTCTTGAGTTGAGAGACTTCCTATAGAACACTGAGTTCTCCTTCCATGTCTACTACAACGTCACACTCTTTTGTGTTTGTTTGATCATATTTGTGTTGTTCCAAATCCATGAGAAGTTTTTCATCACGAATTAGATATAGATCATCTTCTTCTTCGTCATATTTTTTTTTATCCTCCTCTGAATAAAAAATATTATTTTTAAAAGAATTTTTTTAATTGTTAGGTTTATCCTTGCCTTTTCTTTCCTTTTCATTGGTGCTATTTCCTTTAAAAGGACATTTGGAGACAAATTGACCAACTTTACCACAACGAAAACATTTAAATGGTAACATACCTTTCTATTTTCCATATCCCCTCTTCAGCTACCTCACAAATTTAGCTTCTTCTTCATCTGAGAAGTGTTCTAATGAATCATGATATTGATATGTTGATGATTTGACTGATGCTTTGAATATTGCGTCCTTTAGATATGGTTTTTCTTTCCTAGTTCGCATCTCATAAGAAATCATGATTCCATGGAGCCTATCCATAGTTAGTTTGTCTATTTCATGCATTTCTTCTATAGTTGAGACCTTTGCATCAAGTCTTGAGGGAATAGATCTCAGTACCTTCTAAACTACCATAACTTATTTAATTTCCTTTCCTAGATCTTTCATGGTGTTTATAGTCTCATCCACTCCGAGAAAGAAACTTGCAATATTTTCGTCTTCACTCATTATTAGGCTTTCAAATTGCATTCTGTGAGCTTGAAGTTTGGCCAAATTTACTTTCTCGTCTGCTTCATAATTGTTTACCAGTTTGTCCCATATTTCCTTTGTGGATTCCAACTGCGTCACTTTAACAAATTTTGTTTCTGCAAATCCTCCTTGGATAACATTCATAGCTTTTTCATTACTATAGTAATATTTCTTACCAACTTCATCAACTCGAAGAGTGGTTGTGATTTTATAACCATCTACCACACTCTGCTAGAYTTCCATACCAAGAGACACCAAGTAGTGCTTCATTCTGATTTTTGAAAATGAAAAATTTGTTCCATTGAACARAGCAGGTCTGGTTGAAAAAGAATCTTGACTAGCCATAATTTATGTGTGATCTTCCTTCCAATTTTTAGACCATAACTGAAGGAACCTCACTCTGATACCAATTCTTGATACTCACAACAATAATGAGAGGGGGGGGTGAATAGTATTGCATTAAACCTATGTATTTTTCTTTCCTTTCAACCAGTTAAGTTATTTAGAAATGCACACTTAATGACAGATACAAGCATAAATCAACATAGCCATCTAAGTTATTTAGAAGTGTGCATTTAATGACAGATACAAGAATAAATCAAAACAACATAGTGAACACAGTACAAAAGGATTTTTACGTGGAAACCTAATGCAGGAAAAAAACACATAACATCTTCTTTATGTTCTTCTTCAAGCACCAACTTACAAGTTATAGATTTTCAGCTCAACAAACACCCACCTGTCATGAATAACGAGGACACCAATCCTCTCAAGTACCAAATTGTCACAAATAATGAGGCCATCACTCCTCTCAAGAATCAACTTGTTACAAAAATGAGGACTTCAATCATCAGTGAGGTTTGACTCACCCTAGCACCACCCTACTACCCTAAACTCAAAAAACTATGTTACATCACTAAATCTTTCAACACATCCTGAAAATTTGACATTTTTGTTCCTATGAATTGTTACAATATCTTCTTCCACCTTACTTCACACACAATTCCACGATCAGAGTGCATCCACACTTATACTAATTTTCTTGAGTTCACCTTCATGTATGTGGGCACGTAACAGTTACAATGTGGACAAACTTTGACCACATCAAAATCCTGTTAGTTACAATTTTGTCTAAGTAAAGTATGATAGTTATATTGTGTACAAAATTTGAACCTATCAAAATCCTATTAGTTACAATTTTGTCTAAATAAAGTGTGTGGACACGTGACTATTGTGTTGTGGACAAACTTTGACTAAATAAAATGGACCAAGTCTTCCTACAACTGTGCTCCAGATTATCTGAGAATATCCTGAAGAATGCGCAGATAGAATCAGAGAGAAAGACTCAAGTTACAAGCCTTCATCATGTCACACTTGTCTTGTAGTGTGCTTACTGAATCGCCCCATCAGACTCTAAGTGCCCCTGGTGACTCCTTCTATCGCATTCTACTTTGGACTTGATCTCGTCACACTCCACTACACCATTTTTTGCACTGACTCCATCACAAATTGCTCAAAACATCATTGCATTGTGGCATAAACATCCATTCATTCATTATGTGATCATGGAAAAAGGAATTTATCGCATTCCACTTCACTTATGAACTGGGTTGTAGGTTATCCTCCTATTTTGTGTGCTCTCCTAGAAGACACAATCACTTCTGCGATTTATTTTGCATCATTGATCCCTTCATCCTTCAATCCTTTTGCACACTTTTATTTTCAACCTTTCGCTATTTTTTGTAGGAGTTCCATTTTATGTGGATATTCAATAGTACAGTAGAAAAAATCCTTCCGCACACTTCATCTACAATCCTTCCGCGTACTTCCTCTGCAATCCTTCTCGCGCACTTCCTCTACAAAACTTTTGCACACTTCCTCTGCCTGTGTGCCATGTTGACATCAATGACAACATATGCTCAACAACACCAACTCTCTTACATGTATTAAATGATTGGGGATTTTATACATTCAAAAGGAAAATATAAAGTTTATACAAAATAATAATTTTAGAAAGTGGGTTGGGATTAATACAAATGAACAATTCCCCCTTGGACCCTCCTCTCTTGTAGAAATTTAACCTTCATGACTTCATCAGTGTCCATCTACAGATGGTGTTACATTTTATTTTATTATTTTTAATTTACAATTTTTAAATATTACAATTCTTGGCCCACGGCCATATATTTTGTTTACATTATACATCGTTAAACTGAGGATGTTACATTTATAACAATATTTCACTTGCAAATAACACATCTCTAATGTATGTTCTCATGGGTGATATCATTATTTTCTTATACTATGTGCGTTTGGATACATATGAATTTGATCAATGTATTTTTTCTTCTCGTACATGTACAAGTCCAAATAAGGTTGGAACGTATCGTTTTTACCCAATCTCTTTTCAGGTGACTATGGATTATCATCTCTGAATAAGTATGTTTTATTAGACACATAAAATAACCCCGATAAACAGGTAGGTTTTTATTTTTTTTAATAAAAAGAAAATTACTTATATTATTAAAAAGAAAATATCCATTACAATGTATATGCTCAATTAGTGGCTCTTAGATATCATATTCAATGTTGTATCCTTAAAACTGAATAAAAATAACTAGTGACAATTATGAACATATATATTAAGATTTAGATTTAAGAACTAAATACTTTCTACAAATATGCTAACAAATTATATATCTTTTAGTTGGGGAATTTGAACATTCATAGGTTTACCTTATTTTCCCTTCTTCTTTTTTTACATCTTTCCACTCAATTAAAGAGTGTAGGGATAGTGAAAGATCCAAGGAAATTAATGATTGAAATTCATTATAATTAATTATAAATATTATGTCTCTTTCTAGAAGAGAGTTGTATGAGTCATGTGGCTACTTCATTCCCCTTGAATAAATATATTAGAATAAACATGCTAGGGCTTGCTTTGATTTGAATGACCATGATGTTATGGTCATCCCTTTACTGGAAAGGTGGGAGTATTAGGAGCTTTATCAAGGAACCATACTTAGATCTAAAACTACTTCATTTTTCTAGAGTTTTTTCAGGAGGTATATTTCAACTTCTGGTTTGGTAGTTTCCCCTTTTCCTTGTGAGATCTTAGCCTTAAAAAAAACAAGATTCAATTGGCTTATATCTTAACACAGTCTACCCCTGAATGTCATATTCTCATAATACATTTCTTAGATCCAATATGAATTATTTCACTCAAGAACAATCTTATCAAAGAGATTATGGCTCTAGTAAAATTTTACACAAATGTAGGCATATGTAAAATTACCCTATCAAACTTGGCTAATGTTTACCTTCAAAAATATCACTCGGTGATTTCTAATTATTTCTAGCTCTTGAAAAATACACATAAAGAGGGGGACATTTGACATGCACACCCTCATAGGGGTGGTGGTAATAGACCTAGTAGATAGTTAAAACTCTAGAAACTAGGGTTTAACGAAAAGATAGCTCATTCAAAAAACCATGACATGTCTTCAAAGACCTTTCTATATCCATTAGGATTGTTAAAAAAACATAATAAAAATCCCCTTTGAATAGAAATAGATTAAGAAATATATGGTGCATGTGCATTATCCATTTGACAAGAGAAAATGATAATGGGCATAGTCCATAATTCTACAAATTAGGTCATGATGGTGGTAACTATGAATAATTTCATTAATATTTAACACCTACATATTTAAAACTAGATGTATAGCTCCCCTTGCCATAATGAATGATCCTATGGAGGAAGTCAAATGGGAAGATGAATTTTTTTTTATAGATTCTCTAAAATATTGGGGTCCTAAAGGAGAGGGAATATTTCATCTCAAAACACTTAAGATGAAATTCTAAATGCATAATGGAATCCTTTCTAATGCCATACTTTACTAGTAAATAACAATCACTTTAAGTGATTACCAATAAATAACAATCACTACTAATAGAAGTGAATACCATCCTTAATATGCATTTGTCGCTTTAAGAAACAATGAAGTCTCAAGTATTTAATTGCATGGGGATGTAATTTCGTCCCTGCTAGTTACTGCACTAAGACTTAAAATTATTATATGAGGATAAAACCTAGTTTAGGGTTTTGATCAAATAGTTGGCACAAAGGGGTTCCCCAAATAGTTTGATGTCTCTCTAAATGTTTGGCCACCAAGTTTTCTTTCTCCACTAGAAGTGATAAAATAATTTGTATCATTAGGGAAATGACCTTCCTTTACATGTTCAAGTATTCTATGGTGAAATTGAATGCTTTATTGTTCCATAATTGCAAAGGCCATTACACCAATGAGATGATAAAAAGAAGTAGGTGAAGTATGGGAAATAACTCATTGAGGAGTTCTAGTAGTCATCTAGTAGTGTGAAGACCATCGTTGGTCTCATATGCATGTGCATCCAAGTGCTTGATGGTACCATAAGGATCCACTCATTGACTTCCCAGAATAAAAAGATGAGTTGAGGGTCATGTGAGACAAGGGAGGTTGAAAGTACATTTTTTATTGATGAAGGTACAACATTTCTCTACAAATTTTTGATATTCAACAATTTATGTAGAGTAACACTTTCCTTCATAAAAATATTGTTGCACTAGATCAATGTTGCAAACACAAATCGAACATAATGTACCACTTTTTCACTTCTTTCATGTGTTGTTGTCATGCAAATATATAGGTTCTACATTATTTCATTCATACATTTGGTAGAAATGTTACACCTCAAAATTACTCACTTCAATAGTGTCGCAAGTGTCATCATTACCAATGTTGTAAGTGTCGCATCTTGTCCTCAAGTGTCGCATCTTGACCACAAGTGTTGCAAGTATCACAAATATCATACTGCCATCTTGTCTATGTCGTGCCTCTAACAACATCACAAAGACACTTAAGACACCTCAAAGACTAGTTTTGAAGAAGAGAAATCAGTTGACAGGGAGTATAAACCTTTTTCCACTGAAAGAACCACTAAAAATTGGATTTTGGAGAGGAGCACTCCCCTACCCACTGTCAAGGAGTGGTAGGGCTCCCTGAGCCTCTTTGGGGGAGTGTTTGAGTGCTCTGTGCACCCTTTTGGGGGAATGCTACCCTTTTCTGAGCAAGTTTTGGGTTTGTTGAGACAAATCAGGGAAGAATCCCTCAATTCCTGAAGGTGGTTGGATTCGAATAGATGGTCAAGGCATGATCTTAGGGAATATCCTCAACTGAAGGAGAGGAATCATCAACTTATCCCAAAGATCTTTCAAGTGGTTGGGCCTCTCCAAGGTTATATAAGGAGGCCTACTCATGCTGAAAGGGAGATGGAGATTGAGAATTACACCAAACTTATGATCCCATGATTGAGATGTCATCAAAGCAATCGGTGTAGATTACTTGAGCAAAGGGGTTGGACAGGGAGAATTGGAAGAAGTTGTTGCACCTTCATCAAAGCATTGTAAGTATTTTTACTTGTTCTCATTAATAATAAATGCTTGGCCTGTTTCTTTCAAACTTATGTTTGTTCCATATGAGTTTGTCTGTAGTAGATGGATCTATATTTGAACTAATCTTAGTAGAGTAGGAAGTCCCTTGTATCTTTGTTTGTCCTACAAAACCTATCAGGGAGATCAGGATCGAAGCTCAGCCAGGACTTTGCAAGGACAAACGTCACTAATAAGGTACATATCTTTCTCCTTCTCTTTCATTTATTAGCTTGATTAGATATAAAAGGAAGTCAGTCCCCAATGGAGTCGGCAATTTCTGTTGTAGGTGAATCCCCCTGCGAACAAGTGGATTCCCTATTGTAAAGTACAGTGCCAGTACTTCATCGGATCTATCACCGTCCTCCGTTAGTCCTCCATCGGTTAATCCTCCATCTGGACCACTTCATATAAAGAAACCTACGTTCGACTCTATCTTAAGCCCTCCTAAGAGCACTATCCGTAAATCTACCTTTAATCCTAGTTCACATGCCGCCCAGAACTACAACATTGTTGAAGATTTGGCTCAAGCACCGTGTGCTATGTCTGCGTTAGAATTTCTACAGCACTACCCCAATCAACGTAGAATGCTCTTGGTTGTTATTGGCGATGTTGATCCTGAGTCGTCCAACCATATCATGTTTAAATTGGACAATTATACATCTCAACTCTCTCACCAACTTGCTTTCCAAGTTGATGTTGTTGTTCACAATCAACAAATCCACCGAACCATCTTCGATGAGGGAGCTTCTACTTGTGTCATATCTTTAGCATGTTGGAAAGGTTTAAAATCATCTGCACTTAACAAAACCCCAACGATGTTACGTGAATTCGATGTGTGAGGTTTTCATCCCCATGGGCTTTTACAGTCCCTGCCCATCCAGTTGGGTGGAAAACCCGTCACTGTTGATGTCAAGGTGGTCAATACTCCCCTCGATTACAAATTATTACTTGGAAGAAGTTGGTTTTATGCTATGACTATCGTTGCCTCGTCAGTGTTTCAATGTGTATAATTTCCTCATCAGGGAAAAATTATCACTATTGATCAGTTATATTTATGCACAACCAATGCTCACGCTCCCGCTACCAACAACATTCCTTTCTTGGGAGACCACAAGATCACATATGAAAGATTTGGTTTTGGCTTACTGAAAGATTATAGCCTTATGGGTACCTTCCCTACACCACTTCCACCGACTACACATCATATTGCCACTGTCGATATGATTTCGACCACGGCTTATCAATCTTTGGAATCATCTAACCCTTGGATTGTACCTAGTTCGTTGGAATTCGATGCACTAGGTGACACTGTGCCACTTAGTCCAGCCGAAACATCATAAATTTCTATCCAATCCACTTCTCCCTCTTCGGATGACCAACACCTATTGGCACCTAACAGTTATTCGATGCTATCATGGTCAAGTTCCTTGTCGTCTGCAATCGACTACATTTCCCCAATTTTTCCTTCTGATCAATCTATTCTGGAAATTCTTAGCATTGACGAGTTACCTCAGGATGATAACCATCATCGATCCTCTTTTCTTCCCCCTCGTGAAGAAATTCGGGTAGATATACACTCTATCTCCCCTCCTGATGTTGATTTTCCATCGTCTCCCATTACTTCAACTTCCGATGATTTGGATCTGGTATTTGACATGGTGATCTCTTCGGTAGGGCTATTGGATTCTGATCTCCTTACCCCTGTCGTGGCCCTCAACATGTGTTCCTTCCATAGTGACTTTCTTCCATCCAGTGAAGATCTCTTGGAATCCATGACCGAGTTTTGTCCCTTGACATGGTGTCCTTCCCGAGTGTTATTCTCTTGGAAGCCATGATCCAGAAGAGTCCACGAGCATAGTTTTCCTCTCTGTGGAAAGCTCATTAAAAAATGAAACAAAATTCATAAGCATAGTTTCTCTCTTCTCTGGCAATCTCGTTAAAAAATGAAACAAAATCTTTGAGAATAGTTTTCCTCTATGTGGCACGCTCGTTAAAAAATGAAACAACAATCTAGGGATTGAACCCCAGAGCCCTGAGCATAGTTATTTTTTTGTGTTAAGCTCATTAAAAAATGAAACAGTCACCTCTCTTGAACCTTCATTTCATCCACCCTTATCCTTTATCTCCATCTAGTAGAGAAATTGGTGACAACCTCAAATTCGGTGAATGAATTGAAGCTTGGAGGGCATGTCTCCAGCCTTTGATGATCATTCTAGAGTTAAGCCACTAGCTTTCAAGATGGGGGCATACTGAGCTTAGTCTTTGTTATTTCTCATGCTCGAAAAAACATGAGAATGTAACTGAGTAGAATTTTATCACTTTTTCGGACTCGCATGGATATACGAAAAAGGAACCCCATGGAGTCATCTTTGAGCTCTTTTCAGACTCTCTAAACATGAAAAGATTGTCGAGTGATATTGCTTCCTTTCCCACTCGTTAAAAGGTTTGAAAGGGCGTCTTTCGAGTGATAATTTATCTCTTTTTTAGCCCCACGAGACTAACATTACGAAAAATGACAACATTGGAGTCATCTTTAAGTTGTTTTCAGACTCTCTAAATATGAAAAACCACTGAGTTTACCTTCTCTGGACTCATTAAACAATTACACATTGAAGGGATCATGTGAGACCGAACCCTTACTTCTTCCAGTTCTCTAAAAAAAGGAAGAGGAACTTACCAAAGGTGAGTCATATCAAGCATGTGTTACCCTCCTCGAGCTCGTTAAATTAAAAAGAGGTACTCGTCTATCTGGCTGAGGGGGGAATTGAAAGAAGCAAGCCAAGCAGTTTTGAGAACACTACCAGTAATTCTTATGGTCGCCCTTGAACACAGTACTTTGTCTTTGCACGCATTTTAATCTACTGAACCTCTGCATTAAGCCAATCCTCTGAGTTTATTTTACTCCTTTGGGTCACCCGACGAAAGTCACTGTATCCACTGCGTTATCATATTTTGGTCCATGTTAAGTTTTTGTTGTTGTGCCTCAGTGTTCAAAGGAAGTATCTGCTTCAGGAGTCAGCCATCACAAATATATTTTTTCAATACCCATGTCAGTCCATGTTCATTCGATCTACCAAGGCCCTCCTTCGACGATTTTATTCCTATCGACTTCAACACATTATCCGGGAACTAGACTTAGAAATCAGTTAGTACCTTGGGACCTGCATGCCTCAATGGCAGGCCTCCTCATGTCCGACAATGGGTTTACATCATTGACCCTTGATTGGATGATTCCACGAATGTTCGACTTCATCTCATTCATTCACATTTGTTGGAATGTACTAAATTACCTTGGGAATCATTGACATCAATGGTGATCTCCCTCACGCTTGTTAATGGTTTACATCATTGACCGGTAATCAAGTGGTTTCTACCATGTTCGACATTAGGACATCTATTCACATGGTTATACTCGTACTATATCAGGATCGGTAAGAAGACCATGGGTTGATTTTTCACTCTTATGTATACTTTGCCAAGGTTGCGAAGGAGTTATTTTGAACTATGACACATATATCGTTACATAGATCCACTTTGTATTGGTCGTGGCTATGTCTTGTCATCTCATAGATCCACTGTGTATTCTTCATGGCTATGATCAGTCCAAGTCATAGGAGTATAGATCCACAGTATATCTTTAGTGGCTATACCTTTTGTCAATATAATTATGGATCCAAAGTGTATTTTATGGCGGCCATACCTAAAAATTATTTATCACTCAAGCATAGGTATGCCTACCTTGGGTTTGAAACATGTCATAATATTTGTTTGATGGTTATGTACAACTTTTTCCAGCCTCTATGTGTCCATACCCTTGCTCGAAAAAGTCTACAAAGTACTTCAATCATCATCGTATTCTAACTTCGTACTTTGCGGGGCAATCTGTTACACCTCAAAACTACTCACTTCAATAGTGTCGCAAGTGTCGTCATTATCAGTGTTGTAAGTGTCGCATATTGTCTGCAAGTGTCGCATATTGACCACAAGTGTTGCAAGTGTCACAAACATCATATTGCCATCTTGAATATATCGTGCCTCTAACGACATCAGAAAGACACTTAAGACACCTCAAAGACTAGTTTTGAAGAAGAGAAATCAGTTGACAGGGAGTACAAACCTTTTACCACTGAAAGAACCACTAAAAAATGGATTTTGGAGAGGAGCACTCCCCTACCCACTGTCAGGGAGTGCTAGCGCTCCTTGAGCCTCTTTGGGGGATTGTTTGAGCGCTCTGTGCACCCTTTTGGGGGAGCGCTACCCTTTTCTGAGCAAGTTTCGAGTTTGTAGAAACAAATCAGGGAAGAATCCCTCAATTCCTGAAGGTGGTTGGATTTGAATAGATGGTCAAGGCATGATCTTAGGGAAGATCCTCAACTGAAGGAGAGGAATCCTCAACGTATCCCAAAGATATCTCAAGTGGTTGGGCCTCTCCAAGGTTATATAAGGAGGCCTCCTCATGGTGAAAGGAAGATATAGATTGAGAATTACACCAAACTTATGATCCCATGAGTGAGATGTCACCAAAGCAATCTGTGTAGATTACTTGAGAAAAGGGGTTGGACAAGGAGAACTGGAAGAAGTTTTTGCACCTTCATCAAAGGATTGTAAGTACTTTTACTTGTTCTAATTAATAATCAATGTTTGGCTTGTTTCTTTCAAACTTATGTTTGTTCCATATGAGTTTCTTTGCAGTAGATGGATCTATATTTGAGCTAATATCAATAGAGTAGGAAGTCCCTTGTATCTTTGTTTATTCTACAGGGCCTATCAAGGAGTTCAAGATCGAAGCTCAGCCAGGACTTTGCAAGAACAAACATCGCTAATAAGGTACATATATTTATCCTTCTCTTTCATTTATTAGCTTGATTAGATCTAAAAGGAAGTCGGTGTCAATGTTAATCACTTTTATGTCTTGGCCTTAGGGGTCTAGAGACCAAGAGGGAATCCACTTGTCCGTAGGGGGATTCACCTACAACAGAAAACTCTTTTTAAGGGTCGTGACTTAACCATGACAATGAGGGGATATATCTAAAGAGTAATCCTTACAATACTCTTACATTAAATAAATATGAACCTCTATTGAATGAACCTTTATTGAGTTTGGTACACCTTTATACTAACTAAATGTAACTTAATAAAAGATAAAGTATCATGCGAATGGTTTCCATTTCTTTCTAATATTATTCTATAATAAAACTGAGATTTCATTAATTTAAATTAACAACATGTTTTCATTCCTATTGTTTTAAGGGTTAGTTCAAGTGGTCATGAACTAAACATAAGATCTTTCCCTTAAAGTTGGGGAGGTCATAGATTCATTCTCTTGATTCTCTTGGAATTAAACTCCATAATCAAAATTAATTTTATCAAATTTAATCAAAATAAAATATAAAATAGATTATATAAGCTTATAATACTCTAACTTAATCTCCTCTTATTCATTATCGTGCTTATATTAAACACATTATAGTGATAAATATCCATAAAATCTATGCAAAATGTATAAGATATTTTTTTTTCCAATAGAAAATTCGCCAAGGATGATTTTAAGGATGGAGATTTATATTAAAATATAGAAACTTTGGCGAATCTTACTAATCCTTCATATGCCAACTATAAAATGTTTGACGATATTTTTTTTAAAATATTCAAATTTCTAAGGATTTTATATAGTTTGTATAAAATTTTGGCGATTTTTAAGGTAAAATAATTTTATCCTATAGAATTTGGGCAAATCTTTTTTAGAATAGCGAATCTTGTTTTTGGGAAAACCATGGAAAATTAGCCCATGAGCGAAATTTAGCCCCTAAAATCATCCCTAAAATTCGCTCAAAATTATATTAGTATATAATTGTTTTTACATCTTCAAGGATCCTTGATCAAACATTGATCTCTGCTAATCCAGATAGACACTATTCTATCACAAAGGACTATCCAAAAAATACCATTTACAAAACCAATGACCAATAAGACCTTTTACAAAACCACTAAGCATTAGTAATACTAACATTAAATTAGTTCATCTCCTCAAAATATCAAAAAAACTTTTTGATCCATGTGCCAATACCCTAAACAGTCTCAATACAAAGGAGGAAATTAAAAAAAAATTATATGATTTTGTGGACCTGTCGTCCCTCTTTCCCATGAGAAATATGATAACCTTCCTTTCGGCTCCAAGAGAGCTTGTTTTGATAATCGATCTTCCTCCTTATTGAATTCCCTAAATATATGATGAAAGTAGATACCTTGAAATAAAGTAGTCAATTCCATTGTTCTGCACTTCCATCCTTCAATGTCGATAGCCTATAATTTTCCTTTGTGGTTTAGCCAATCAATAACCATCTTTGAGTCCCCCATTATCTGTAACTTTTGAATATCCAAATGTTTGGCTAGTGTGAGAGTGGCCCAAGATCCCATAAGCTCATCTTTAGTGTTTGTACCTTCCCTGCAATTGATATAAAATGCATCAAAGCTTAATAAAGTATTTGTATTGTATATGCATTTAATCAAATGAGATGATATTTCTATTTTGATAAAATTAGTGTGATAAGACAATGTGTGGCCAGCTATTACAATTTTTCAACGTTTTTCTCGTTTTCAAATTGTTTTATTATTGAGTTTTCTTTTTATATTGTATTGTTATACAATATCTCTTATAATAATGTTTGTGCTTTAAAAAAACCTAAATTTTGGTTCCATTATGTTAATAATTAATTTAGGTTCTATTTTGTTAATAATTACCGCATTTGAATAAAACATTCCAGACATTTATTAGCGTATCTTAATAAATGGGTGTAATTCAATCTTTTAGGTTTTTATTTTTATTTTTGACATTTTTTATAAGTTTTATTCAAAATTTAGCTATAAATTTAGAAAATTGCATATTTCAGTGGTTGCGATTACATATTCAAGGTGTCCTAAAGGTTTTTGAGGGTGTTGAATTGATTTATGCATTCCAAAAGGAGATTTAAGCAATGTAAAGTTGTCATTTCGCCAACAATTGTGTTGTGATATTCCTTTAATAGTTGTAGGAAAAAAAAAATGTAAAACGTTTGGAATACACCAAATAAATTTGATTTCATAAACAAATACAAATGGTTGATTTGATATTATTTACAAGAAAAAATGGGTTTTGTTTGGATTTCACAATTATTTCAAGGAAAAATAAGTTCACTGAACCACAGATTGCATCTGATCTAATCTTATTACACGATAAGCAATTTGATTTCCTTTAATATGTACAACATACTATAATAACCCATGATCGTTATAAAGTTCATATTTTAAATACATGTAAATACTATGATGATGATTATGATCAACATTAATAAGAGTTTTAGTTGTAAGAGGAAACTTTTTTATTTAAAAGTTTTAAACCATAGTTTCTCTTTCTTTAAATTAATAAGATATAGTTTAATCGTTAAGAACATGTGTTTCCTTCTTAAAGGTTATAGGTTTGAACATGTGTTTCATTCTTAAAGGTTGTATGTTCATGTGTTTCCTTCTTAAAGGTTGTAGGTTCGAACATGTGTTTCCTTCTTAAAGGTTGTAGGTTCAAATTCGAGAGAAAAGTAGCGTAAGTGCACCTTCGTAAACTAAGTAGTCAAATTATTATGCATAAGAATTCATTTGTCGCACAAATAAGTAAGTCTTATACATCAATTTTATGTATAGCTAAGTTGTAACCTTACAATTAAATTATTATTATTGAATTTATGTTATATTATATATGTTTTACCTATCTAAGGATAGTAAAGTACTATCAGGTTATATATCATTGTTTAGTTGATCTAATTTGTGTTAATACTTTTTTTTGGTTATGAATTGTATATCACATCTATAACCAATAAGGGTTTTGTTGTTATTAAGTTTTTTGAGAATGGATTCTTTATCGTATCAATACCATAACTTGGAAATTGAATTCAAATAAGAATCTCTAAAATTAGGTTGCAATTTGTTACGATTATTGTCATAAATTATGCTAAAGTAAATGTCATAATAATAATTGTCAAATAGATATTAGATATGTGCATTAATAAATTCATTTTGACATTAGCTTATTTTATGTTTTTATGTTTTGTTTCACTTAGTGTGTATCTTGGTCTATCTCGCATTCATAAACAAGATTGACTCAACTAGTATGTAACCTTTTATAAGAAGGCTTTCACTTCTCATTTAATGAACACAATATGGAGAACTCCCTTGATTTATCTCGATTTTCTTTATGTGTTTGATTTCATTTATTGTCATACAATATTAAAGTTTGGTTAGAGCCACAAAGTATATGAGAGAATGAATACTTAGGGACTACTGTTAATAGAGATAGATTGAGGGATCACTAGCATGACACATCAAAGAGTCAAAAGAGTTGAGTTTTGGATTAGTCAAAACTAGGATCAATTTGCAATTTTTTTTAAGGAAGACCATACAGTCCAAGTTATACAATCATTTAACTGCCAAGCAATGACAACCACACATGTGGATCTATATGTGCTATGGACTCTAAAAATTTGATTCGCCAAGGAATTTTAAGTCACACAAGTTGTACAAACAAGCAAACAAGGATTTTTCCAGCTTGCATGTGAGCTCCATATGGTTCTATGATGCCACCAAGGAATAATTTTGAGCCACCAAACACAAATCGACCCACACATGTCAATTTTTGGATTGCACAACTACTAAGGGAGAAATCAAGATGCCAAGAAAAATTTGTATTGTATGGATGCTACCAAGGTGTTTTTGAGAAAAATCTAAATCATACGACCCGTTTAAATAGTCAATCACTAAAATTTATCAGCGTTTTTTATAATATAGATTATCTAGAAGAAGATTGAATTTGTTCTTGCATGTATTGTTGCCCAAATTTGTAGATCTGAAAGATTTAGTTGTTGTTTTGGAAGTTGCCAATAGATTCAAGGAGAAATTTATAGAAATCTCTATGTTTTGATGTTGTTTTTGAGTAAATATTTCAAAATCTAATTTTTAGTGCTATCTTTGAGCACATTTCTCAAAATGTATGTGATTTGGTGCTGCTTTGGGAAGATTTATCAAAATATGTGTGTTTTTAAGTGACATGTAGTTGGTACATGTGTTTAGAAACCATATATAGGTGTTCTTACTCTAGTATTGTAGATTGAGGGAGGTAAGAATATGTATTTTTAGCATTTTCCTTTGTTTCAATGTATATTTCAACATTTTGTACTTGTACCAATGGCCTCTCTATCCAACATCATGTTGGAAAGAAGCCAAATATTATTTGGTAAGAAATATAATACATGAAAGCAGGTTATGTTGGCCATATTTGAATACAAGTGCTTGGTTGGTATCGTCCTAGGTAAAGATACCTAACCTATAAGTGTGGGTAGAGACCAAGACAAGTATGATGAGAAAGACATAGAAGTTATAATTTGGTAATCAAGTTGTTTGTAACAGATGAAATTCTTCATGAAATATAGATAGGGAAGACTTGAACAATGATTTGGGAGCATTTGAAAGAGTTTCATGAGACTTCAGATAAGCACATAACCTTCTTCCTAAAGAATATGTTGTTTTTTATAATAAAAAAAGGATGATAATGCATCATTGCTAAAGCATTTATTCAAGATCAAGTATATAAGATAACATTTGTTGGTCGTTGTTTGGAAAATGGAGGAGTAGTACATGGTGGTAATTGCATTGAAAATATTATCCCATGCTTATGAGCACTTTGTTGAGACCATGAACATCACCACTATGAATGTTGACCTCAAGTTTGAAGGGATGTACAATAAGCTCTTATATCAGGACAGATGGAAGAAATCATTCTATAGCAGTAATGAGGTAGAGGGTACATAATAAGCCTTTGTACCCAATTTAAGGGAAAAGGAAAATGTAAAAAGATGAAAGGGAAAGGCAATGGTGAGGATGAAACCAAGATTCTAAAGAGCATCACATGTCATTAATGTGGCACGTTGGGCCATATGAAGAAGCACTACAAAAATAGTTTGGTTGATAAAAATACCAACCAAGGAGAGCCTCAATAGAAGGCTCATGTCATAGAGCATACAAAGGAGGATTCATCTTTCTATCCATTCATGGCCAAAAGAAAACAATATTATCCCAAGTCATATACATGGTACATAGATATAGGAGCATCATGACACTTAACCAATAGGAAAGACGGGTTCATGGATTATACTACATATCAATTTTTGGACCATATAACCACCAAGGGAGAAACCAAGACACTAAGCAAAATTCGGGTTGTATAGATGGCGCTATGGAGTTTCTTAGCAAAATATAAAAAACACAACCCAGTTAGATAGTCAATCACTGAAATTTTTCATTTTTCTTGACAATATAGATGATCTATAAGATGATTTAATTTGTTCATTCCTATAGATATGGAAGATTTAATTGTTGCTTTGGAAGATTTTAAAAAATCTTTGGTTTTTTTTTTATGTTGTTTTTGAGTAAAATTTTCAAAATCTATATTTTGGTGCAATCTTTGAGTAGATTTCTCAAAATGTGTGTGTTTTGGTGAAATTTTTGGTATATTTATCAAAATATGTGTGTTTTTTAGTGAATGGTGGTTGATACAGGGTGTTAGAGCTCATATACATGTGTTCTTCCTCTAGGATTGTAGATTGAGGGGAGAAAGAATAAGTATTTTTAGCATTTTCCTCTGTTTTAGTATATATTTATATATTGTGTTTTACTTGTCCCAATGGCCTCTCTACCCAATGCCATGCTAGAAAGAAGCCAAAGATTATATGGTAAGAGATACAATACATATAAGTAATATATGTTGGTGTTGGAGGCAGGCCGAGGCAGAAAAGAACGGCATTTTTGGGAAAGAAAGCATGTACGAGGAAAGCGACAGCTGGAAGGAAGAATAGCACATGCGCATGCGAGGGAAGACCTAACGACGATAGGGTTAGGGTTTTGGTAAGGTATTGTAAATGGCTAAAGATCCATAAATGTATAAATATAGATACTTAGGTATCATAAGGGGTTGGCCCAGATATATACTCAGGTATCGTTGGGATTACTGTTGTTACTAGTTTTTATGCATGAGTCGATGTGATACGTGATATTTTGTTGTATGATCTACTTTGTATAAGTTGTTGAGCTAGAGAGGACGAGGGAGGGTAGATCTGGAGGGTTGCTCGTAGGTTGGGGAGCCTGGTGCGATCTAGTCCGCCTCATATAGATCTTGCCCGAATGAGGGGAGTTGTAAGCGCGTGGTGTTGTAGATGCGGAAATACTATAATAAAAGAGATGATAGCCAAATCTTTGTGGACGTAGCCCAGGAGGGGGTGAACCATGGTAATATATGTGTTATGTGATGAATACGTGAATATATTTATTGTCTTCAGCAATTATTATTATGTTGAATGAATGAGTTGTTATATTTCCTATTGATTCGTCGATAACAATATATTGTGTTTACAAGTTATAATAAATGGTTCAATATATAGCTCTCGTATCTCACACTCAATCCTAGGCTCTAAACACCTGAGTCTTACAACCACCCATTAAATCTATCTCGGGTGAGTTTTCGCAACACATCATGTGCGTTCTGTTGCCTTCTGGTTTACTAGAAGGGCCGATAATTTTAGAGGCTTTGTTGGAAACCCGAACAAACATGAACCCTGGGTCAATAAACATTGACAATATAGAATAGTAGTAACCAACAAATAGTTTTTTTGTCATTGGTAGGAACAAGAGAAGGTTGAGTAGATGAGATAAGTTGCAGACCTGTCGGAGGCGGATCGAGAAAATATTAGGGTAGAGAGCAATGAGCCATTAGAAGGGAATGTTGATACCATGGAATCCCACAAAAGAAGAGATCAAAACTTGGCTAAGAACTAAGGATCTATAGTTTGCACATAAAGACAATAGAAACCCTAGACTAACACCTCACAAATATCTTGATAAATAAGTTTTTACTGATTTACATGAAGTCCTTTTCTATTATTTTCCACATCTATTGAAGGAGTGGATACTAAGGTTGAAGGATAACCATGCAATGAACCAGATTCGACAACTAGAGTGGACCCCAGTACAGATTGAGCAGTTATAACAGGTGAAAAACCAGCTCACCCGTGCAGTAGATTTTTGGCTTGATTGTATTGTGGCAGGTTTTATAATAGAGTTTGCAGTCGACACAATGAAGTTGTACAGCGCAGTGGGGAAAGAGTTTCTACACGGACCTCGAGGAAGGTACATTCGATTGTTGTATACTTCTATTAAGATATTGTTGTATAACAAAGGAGTACTGACAATGGAATCAGACAGCTAAACTTCACTGCATGCATGGGGGAATGGGGGAAGCACTGACAGTAAGAGGAGAAATGGAAGGAGGAAAGGATAAGGGAAAGATGGAGGAACCCTTGGACCTGATCATGATGGATGGCGACCAGATCAAGCAGATCATGGTGACAACTGGAAAGACGCGTAGCGGAGTACCCTAGCAATACAAGGTGAATACCAAAAAGAGAGTTGTAGCTGCGAGAGAAGGCTTGGCGAGTGATGAGGAGGAGGTAGAGGATCTTCAGTCTATGGAACAGATTGAGTAAATCCTACGCACAACATATGAGAGGAAGAAAAGAGGTCCAAGAACGGGAAGAGAAGGAAGCAATCATATCCATATTAATGTCAGTTTGGAACCCATAAACCCATGTGCGACTAATACACCAAAGAGAACACCACCATTTAGACAACCGAAGTTCAGAACCAGTCAGATAGAAAGAAGTACATCCACACAAGGAACAACAACTAGAGGAGGCAGTCAGGCAGCACTAGTCAAGTATCTACACTGCGCGGAGGTAGTAGCTCAGCATTCATAATGGCAGGGAACTATCCCACCATCAGGTTACCATAATTTCGAGGAGAAGCAGCAGAAGACAATGAGAAACACTTGTTCATTTGTGCAAAGATCTGGGAAGCAAAACAGATCACTGATGAAGATACCAAACTTGCGCAGTTAGCAATTACACTAAGAGACTACGCACTAGACTGGTATACGATTTTTGACACAAACAATGCCCATGGGACGACAAGGACACTGACAGACATTAAGAAGTTATTGATAAATGAGTTCCAAAAGCCGAGCTCAGAGGATCAGTACATGAATGAGATGATCGAAATAAGACAAAAACCAAGAGAATCTATATGGGGGATTGACCAGAGATTCAAGTGACTGAAGGGAAATTTAAAATATCTCATGACCAACATGCAACATTGACACTTGTTTGTCAATTAACTGCTCCCACACTTAAAATATCCATTGCAACAATAGAATTTCCATACGCAAGTAGATGCCCTGCATGCATCCTTGCAACTGGAAGAAAACCAGTACCAGCAAACAGACCCATCCATTGAATAGTTGAAGGAAGACTTGAAGAACTTAACATTTCAACTAAACCAGAATAAGAGAAAAGACAAACACGAAGCTATTTGGTGTACCACATGTAGGATGGAAGGCCACCACAAGAACGAATGTCCAACATTCGCACAGTATATGGCAGCAGGAATGCCAAACATGTTACCCACAGGAGGAACATGGTGTGAAGTCTGTAAGAAACCAGGTCACGACCCCTATCACTACCCGATGATGCAGAAATACCAGACAGTCCCAAAGAGCTCATATTGCACCTTTTGTAAGTAAGTGGGCCATGATGACAAATATTGTAGAACTATGGAGTTGATGCAAGAAAGGAAATCAGACACATATAGAGTGCAGGCATAAATGATGACGGGGCAATCCGCACCATAATTTAATCCAGTTCTAGCTCCATACAACACTACGCAGCAACAATATAATATTGCGCAACAACCATACAATAACGTGCAACCACCATACAACACGGCATAACCTCAGTACAATACCGCACATTAAAATCAAACACCTCAGTATAATGTGTCGAGAGGAGATAGAGCAGGCTACAGAGGTGGAGGACGAGGAAGAGGAGGTTTCAGATGAGGTAGAGGACCAGTGGTTTGTCACAATTGTCAACAACTGGGACATTATGCAAGAGAATGTCCACTTCCACCAACAACTTGTATGTATTGTCACGCATCGGACCACGATACAGAATAATGTCTGACACTAGTAGTAAAGATCCAGGAAAAGAGGAACCAGAACAACCAAAATGTTCAATGGATTTCAGTCGAAGCAAGGGATGAAGGATGGAACATCAATATAGTTACTTGTGGAGGAGCTAAAACAGGAGATGACGTTGTTCGACAAGAGCTAGCACAAAACCAATGGGTGAAAAAGAACGTCGAACCAAGAAAGCAGTTTGACTCACAGAAGGAAAAGGAGATATTTAAGAAAGCTCAACAAGAATTCCAGAAGGAAGATATTGTGATGACTTCAACTGCACGACAAAGTAAGGAAGCACCAGAATACGAAATGGCTCTGTTATTGGATCATACCAGCGAAACACATTATGTGGGACAAGTAAGTACAATCAAAGGCTTTTTTCAATCATGTGTAAAGGTATTAAGTGATCCACCATATGTGAAAATATTTCAAAATATACTACAAAAATGTACAATCGAGACGGAAGGAAAACTAGAACCAAAAATAGTTAATCACCTACACACAAGAAGAAGAACAAGTAGGGAGTTTAGACTGAACTCCAACATTGGAGATTTCAATATGGGAGACATCATACTGGATCTAGGATCTAAAGTTAATGTATTACCAAAGAAGACATGGCAATGCATGGGAGAGCCCACATTAGGCTATTCACCTATTCAATTGAAACAGGCAAACCAACACAGAGTCCTACCAATAGGTAGACTAAAAAGGAGTGACAGTAGACCTAGATGGAGTGCACAACTAAAGAAGATTTTGAAATTATTGAAATAGTGGATGGCAGAACAACTTACCCAACGTTGCTTGGTCTAGATTGGGCATTTGACAACTAGGCTATAATCAACCTGAAGACCAGGAAGATGACATTTGAGTCAGGAGAATACAGGGTCATCGCGCCATTGGATCCATCGAAAGGGGAGAGGTTCATAGAACCCACTTGCCTAGACTTAGAGGAAATCGACCAGTTGTATAGAACAATTGTGCGCGATGAGGATTACGTAAACCTAATTGTAGATGGGATACTCAGTTGGCAGAGCATTACTTCATGTTCAACATATTCTGATACCAGTTTAGAGAACTAGAAACAAAGGCTACACGAAGTATCTGTTAGGGGCCCGATTCATAGGTAACTCAATTTTCGGTTGCTTATTTCGCATTGCTCTCGTGATGAATACATTTGGCGTACTAGGCTCGGTTGATTCCATTTTCCCCTCCATCTGTTTCACCCAATCCTTCATCACCCTATCGCATCCTTCATCCACCTTTGCACCCTCACTCCCTTGTCCATTTGTCCCTTGGCCACATCTCACACACCACTTCTCCCTACATAAATAAACCAACTTAGGATAAAAACATTAGGTTAGTAGTTAGATTAGACTTGTTAATAATTAATAACTAAGTTAGTTTGTGTAAGTTAATAATTAGGTTAGTTTACTAAGTTAAAACATTAACTAAGAATTAAACTATTAAACATATAAATTAAAAAACACAAAACATAAATTAAATAAAACAAATGTTAAAATAAAACATTTAACAATTATAAAAAACATATATTAAAATGAAACAATATAAAAGCAAATAAAAAAGCACATATTAAAAAATACATAACAAATAAACCAAACGGAAAATAAAAAGAAAACAAAAATCAAAAAGAAGAACATTAAAACAAAATTAAAAACAAAAACGAAAATGAAAACACGTAAAACAAAAAGGGTAAGAAATAAAACAAAAATGTAATAAATAAAACAAAAAAGTTAAAATGTAATAAATAAAACAAAAAGTTAAAATGTAATGTATTAGGAGGGACACTTGTCACCTCCTGGTGAAATCGGACCCCCCCCCCTCCCAATACCACTTACCACCTCAGGGGGGGTCCGACCAAAACCACTTTCCCCTGCAAAACCACTCACCCAAGAAAAAAACCAAAAAACCGTTTTTGCCACTTTTGACCGGTCGATTTCCGGGAAGGATTCCGAGAAAACGGAGATGGATTTTTAAAATATGAGAGAGGTTTTTGTTCAAAAACGGGCTGAAGAACAAAAACAACACTTAGGTTTTTCACAAGTGCCACCAGTTGGGAGAATCAAAACCATCTTTCAGCCTCATTTTTCAGATTTTCGGTTTTTCTGTTTCAGTCCTAATTTTGCGGAAGTTGTTTCGGCAAGCTGGATACGAATTTGGAGAAACCAAAGGAGGTTTTTGTCCCGCACATGTTCATATACAGTAATCTCAACTAGATTATGCATAAGTTTCACCGTTGACGAGAAACATATGTCTGAGTGGACCCCTTTTTTGCATAAATTCGGTCCATTTTTCATGGTGGACAGTTCAAGATTTTTAGGGATTTTATTCCTATTTTTGGCTGAGGTGGTTGAATCCGACCTCCTGAGCCTGGAGAAAATATTTTATATAAATTTTTGTAATGTAAATGTTGATGCTCTCGACTTGGGGGGATCATTCAGGGAACCATGATTTGATTTGTATAAAATCTCGCAGAGCCTCCATGGATTCATATTTCAGTAATACAGTGATATGTTGCAGGATTCTTGTGACTAATTTGACTGGTGATGTGCATCCTTCTTTGTAAATTTGTTTCTCTGTTATCATAATTTATTTCTGCCTCTGAATTATTCCGAGAAGATTAAGAACAGAATTGGTTTTAATGTACCCTATGTCTCTTGCTTGGTATAGTTCTTTATGTTTTCCATTGAAGATTAAACTTAGAATTCTCAGTTTCTCTGTGTTTAATTGGATTTCTTAACCTGTTCCATCTCTCCCATTTCATTTAAATTAAAATATCCAGTGATTTGTCTACCTTTCCCTACAAATATTAGCCTGTTGACATGGATTTTTTATCATTCGTTGCAGTGACTCCATAGCCCATGGTTTCTCTTCTCTGCCCCTACCCAATTCTTAAAAACAAATCCTATGTTCTGCATAACTAGCCTAATATCCTATTCCAAACCAACCTACATGAGACAGAGAGATCTCTCTCTAAGTCTTAGAGGGATAGATCCCAGACTCCAAGCGGTTTTGATGTTGCCTCTGTGATTTCCTTCACAACCTTGGGAAAATTTATAGAGCGCTAACATAATGGCAACCATACTAGGGAACTTTCTCCAGTAGTGCACTTCAAGTTCCATATTTGATCACTGATGGTGGACAGTGACCAGACACAAGAAAGGTTGAAATATTTCACCTGGCGACTCCAAATTAGCTCCAGACAATGCTGACTCAAAGACTCCACTGGAGGAAGAACCTGAAGAATGACCAAGAAAGCTAGAAATATGAGGTACTGAAGCTCAAATTGTATTCATGATATTATTGGTTTCATCTGCAATTACTTTCTCTCTTATCATGATCCTAGTCCAGAGTATATTGTTGAAAGCCAGGATGATCATTTTCAACCTGAAGAAACTCAAAGGATTGAGCCCATTCCCATAGCTCCGGTACATACTCCAACACCTATAGAAATCCTTGACATACACAAGCCTCCTGCTTCATTCCCCACAGCTGTCAAAATCTCTAACACATAAGTAAAAATCCCAGAGTTTCAAGCTGAATTTCCAGATAGTTATAAGCCCTTTGCTTTACCTCCTATACCTGTGAAAGTCCCAGACCAATACAAGCCTCTAGATTTTCCTCCTATTCTCCATGACCTCCCTATCAATTACATCTATAATATGCCCAGGTTTGATGGAGAGAATGTGAAGATCATTGCTGAAAAACACATCCAAAATCTTGAGGATTTTCTTGATTTGTTTGAGGTGGAAGAAGATGATGTTTGTATCAAGATGTTTGCCCTATAATTGCTAGGTAAAGTTAAAGATTGGTTAAAAACCTTCCAGCTGCAAGCATCATCAATTTTCATCAATTTTTGCAAGTTTTCCTAGATATATGGGTGATCATGGGAAATATCTTTCTCATCCTAGAAGAGTATGAACATTTGAAAAGACAGCCAGGGGATACAGTACATCAGTTTTCATCCAGGTTCAATAAGGTATATCATGCAATGCCTGCTGATATAAGGCCACCCCCAGGATTAGCTCACTTGCATTACCCTGATGCTTTCGATCCTGAGATGGCATTCCAATTAAGAGAAAGGAACACTGCCACCCTTGAAAAAATGAAAAATATTGCAGTTGATGTGGAAGATAACTTGTTGAACCGAAAGGCAAAGTTAAAGGCAGAAGAAAAAGACAGAACAGAAAAGGAACGGATGACATATTCAGAAGTGAAACTAGATGTTCTAGCAAACATTGTAAGAGAGATGATGCAGAGGATTAGTATAAAAGATGAACTTCTTGTTCAAAGACCACATGTGCCAATAGTTCTAGAACAGACAAAGATCCATGTCCCCAAACACTTTGCAGTTCATCCTTGGTACCATGGTTTGGATAATGATTCTTTCATGTATTCAATTCACAATGCAGTCAAAGATGAAGCTCCATCTCAACTTGCATAGGAACAACCAGTTGATATGATGTGCATGTTTGATGACATTTCTTACCTAGATAATCTACCCAAGTGTGATCAGTATGATGATGATCATGAGGATGAAATAGAAGTTGACTATTCAAAGAAATCAACAGCATGTTGCTGGCAGGAAGAAGATCAATTACAGCTCAGATATGACAATCAAGCTTTGCACAACAATCATGACAGCGATGAGGAAAATGCAGAAAATCTCAAAGTAAGTGGAAGCACTCTACCCTTATGTTTCTCATATTTTCAATTTCTGAAAAGAAACTCTAGGCAAGTTGTAAATAGTGAAGACAGAAAATTTTCTTATGAGTCAGTAAAGGATGTCATTGATGACATGGGATCTGTTTTAGACCCAAAATCACATTCACTAATTTCCCTTGATTTTCAAAGTCCAGATGGAAGTCCAGAGCTCGAAACAAGATTTGAATCAGTGGAATGTAATTATGTACCATTAGATTATAATTCATTTCAAATTTTGAAGGAGACTCTTGAACAAATGTTGAAGGATAAACACATAGAAAGTCATGAAATTTCACTTGAATCAATGCAGCAATCTTGTCAGTCTTTTCAGGATCTAATAACTAATCGGTTGGATGACCTGTGTGGCCAAAATCATTCTGCATTCGCCAGTCATGAGCTAAAGAGTTGTTATGATCTTGAAATGGTCAGGCAATCAGCTTCACAATCTAGTTAAACAACAGTCTTACTGCTAAACCTATCAGAAAATTTGCAGCCATATCAGCCATTGCATGAGGATGAAAATAGCATAGATACGGTGCCAAATGATGTTGTTGACTTGGATAAATTTAAAAATCAAGGAACATGTCAGTTCTACCTTGATCCTATAGTCACCTATATGGAGAAATTTTTCACTACAAAACCCCAATCTATCTCTGGCATCAATTTTTTTCTTCAGGATTGTCGAGGTCTCTGTTGTAAGGATCAATCATGTTTTTAGCAGTGGCCATTACACTTTGCAGTTTTGAATCTATGGACAAAAGGTCAAGTTGCCTTTTTTTACCGTGCTAACAAGCAGTGAAGCAGTCCAATGGTCTCAGCAGTTACTTGATTGGCTTCATTGGCATTTTTATGTTATCTAATTTAGCATGATTTTCAGTAGTATAGGGTAGGTAGGAGAGTGTGAATAAGCTCAACATTTTGAGCATCTCTTTTTTAGCAGTGTTCATTTTGATTTGGTTTCAGTTGAAAGATAAAAAAAGGTGCAGATTGCGGAATAAGATCTTGGGATCAGCCCAATAAATAAGGCATCAGTCTACATATTCAGAGTTCAATGGTTCTTGACACCTCATGAAAGAGTTTCCATCCCCAATTTGAGCCTATGTTAGGGGTTCTATAATCATAGGTAACTCGATTTTTGGTTGCTTATTTGGCGTTGCTCCCGCAATGAAGACATCTTGCGTACTAGGCTTGGTTGATTCCATTTTCCCCTCCATCTGTTTCGCCCGATCTGTCATCACCCTGCTGCATCCTTCGTCCACCTCCGTGCCCTCACTCCCTTGTCCATTTGTCCCTTGGCCAAATCTCGCCCACCACTTATCCCTACATAAATAAACCAACTTAGGATAAAAACATTAGGTTAGTAGTTAGATTACACTTGTTAATAATAAATTAATTAATAATTAATAACTAATTTAGTTTGTGTAAGTTAATAATTAGGTTAGTTTATTAAGTTAAAACATTAACTAATAATTAAACTATTAAACATATAAATTAAAAAACACAAAACATAAATTAAATAAAACAAATGTTAAAATAAAACATTTAACAATTATAAAAAACATATATTAAAATGAAACAATAAAAACAAACAAAAAATCACATTTTAAAAAACACATAACAAATAAACCAAACGGAAAATAAAAAGAAAACAAAAATCAAAAAGAAAAACATTAAAACAAAATTAAAAACAAAAACAAAAATGAAAACACGTAAAACAAAAAAGGTAATAAATAAAACAAAAATGTAATAAATAAAACAAAAAGTTAAAATGTAATAAATAAAACAAAAAGTTAAAACGTAATAAAACAAAAACATAATGTGCACCTTATGCACATATCCCAAAGAAAACAAATCAATGCTCATGAATTTAGTCGGACCCACCGTGCTTTTCGAGCTTTAACGAGGGGGGGTCCGATAAGTGCTATTGAGAGGGACACTTGTCACCTCCTGGTGAAATCTCCCCCCCTCCTCCCCTCCCAATACCACTTACCACATCAAGGGGGGTCTGGCCAAAACCACTTTCCCCTGCAAAACCACTCACCCAAAATAAAACCAAAAAACTGTTTTTTCCAGTTTTGACCAGTCGATTTCTGGGAAGGATTCCGGGAAAATGGATATGGATTTTTAAAATATGAGAGAGGTTTTATTTAAGAACAGGATGAAGAACAAAAACCTCTCTCATTGTTTTTAAAAGTGCCACCAGTTGGGAGAATCAAATCCATATTTCGGCCTCATTTTTCAGATTTTCGATTTTTCTATTCCATTCCTGATTTTGCGGGAGTTGTTTCGGCGATATGGATACCAATTTGGAGACAAAAAATGAGGTTTTTGTATAGAACATGTTCATATATAATAACCTCATCCATATTATGCACAGGTGTCACCTTTTAGGAGAAACATATGTCTGAGTGGACCCCTTTTTTGCATAAATTCGGTTCGTTTTTCATGGTGGACAATTCAAGATTTTTAGGGATTTTATTCCTATTTTTGGCCGAGGTGGTTGAATCCGACCTCTTGAGCCTGGGAAAAATATTTTCTATAAATTGTTGTAATGTAAATGTTGATGCTCTCGACTTGGGGGGATCAGTAAAGGAACCATGATTTGATTTGTATAAAAGCTCCCAAAGCCTCCATGGATTCATATTTCAGTAATACAGTACTATGCTGCAGGATTCTTATGACTAATTTCACTGGTGATGTGCATCCTTCTTTGTAAATTTGTTTCTTTGTTATCATAATTAATTTCTTCCTCTGAATTATTTCGAGAAGATTAAGAACATAATTGGTTTTAATGTACCCTCTGTCTCTAGCTTGGTATAGTTTTTTATGTTTTCCACTGAAGATTAAACTCAGAATTCTCAGTTGCTCTGTGTTTTATTGGATTTCTTAACCTATTCCATCTCTCCCATTTCATTTAAATTAAAAGATCCAATGAGTTTTCTACCTTGCCCTGCAAATATTAGCCTGTTGACATGGATTTTTTATCATTCGTTGCGGTGACTCCATAGCCCATGGTTTCTCTTCTCTTCCCCTAACCAATTCTTAAAAACAAATCCTATGTTATGCATAACTAGTCTAATATCCTATTCCAAACCAAGCTACATCAAACAGAGAGATCCCTCTCTGAGTCTTGGAGGGCTAGATCCCATACTCGAAGTGGTTTTGATGTTGCCTCTGTGATTTCCTTCACAGCCTTGGGCAAATTTACAAAGTGCTAACAGTATCCACGAGAAGATGTGCAAGAATAGACCACGCAGTAAGATGGGTAGGCACAGAAATCAGGGAACCACCTAGTTTCTACGGAGTAAACGATTTGGAAACATTCTTGATATAGTATGAAGATAAAGAAAACTAGAGACTATTATCACTTGATCTAGCACTCAAGGCCACACTTGCAAGATGGTGGGGCACACACAAAGAGACAATCACAGATTGGTACCAATGTAAGTAGTTACTGCGCATAAGGTTTGGCGTAGAACAGAAAAACAACAAGCAGCAAAAGTATGATGGACAAAGGGCACCAGCGGAGCACTTGGAAAAGTGTAGAATGTTGTGGAAAATGACACCCCCAGAGGAATGGTCTCATAATTTTATACACACTCTAGAGGGCATACCAACAAACAGGTATACAGACTAGTAATTACACTAAGGAACTACGACCTGGATGACATTGCAATAGAATTTCATAGTCACTTTCTCATTCGAGAATGAGAACCCCAACATAGATGTCGCTCTTAAAAAGATAAGAGGAGTGATATTCATCAAAGAACCAGACATAGAAGTTATCACAAAAGAAAAACAGCGGAACAAACAGACAGTCAAGGCACTATTGTCATGTTACCATGTACAAGAGGAAGCATCGGATGAAGACGATCCGTGCGATATTCAGATTGAAGAAGCGGAAGGAGAAAGAGATGTGGAAGGACCAACCATAGAATCAGAAGTCATTTCTGCATCAATCAAAGTAAAGAAAGTCAACATTGGGATAGTTGAGAATCCCAAAATGGCCAGCATTGGAGATTACTGGGATGAGCAAACAGTGAAAAGCATAACAAAGTTATTGCACGAATACAACAACTTGTTTCCCACAACATTTACATAGATGAAGGGTATAGCTCAAGAGCTAAGAAAAATGAAGATACCACTCAGAACTGAAGTGATATCGATCAGACATTGACCTTACAGACTAAACCCAATATATAAGCAAAAAGTCAAAGATGAGATCGACAGGATGCTCGAAGCCAGCATCATAGAACCGGTTGAAGAATCTGAATGGATGAGCTCGATGGTAGTACATGACAAGAAACAAGGAGGGATAAGGATATGTGTCTACTTGAGGAATTTGAATGATGCATGCCTACACGACCCATTTCCTACACCGTTCATGGACGAAGTGTTAGCAAATGTAGGCGAACACGAATCCTACTCATTCGTTGGTGGATTCTCAGGCTACCATCAGATCAAGATAGCATAAGAAGACAGATACAAGACCACATATATGACAAAATAGGGATATTATCATTACATAGTCATGCGTTTTGGACTAAATAATTAACCAACAATCTTTTCCAGAGTAGTCATTGCTACGTTTAAGGAATTCATCCACCAATTTCTCGAAGTATACCTGGATGATTGGACAATCTACAGTTTGTTGAAAGAACATGTAGAATTCTTACGACTAATGTTAGAAATATGTAGACAGTGTCAGATATCATTGAACATAAAGAAATTCACATTTGGAACATTGTTTGGGATACTATTGGTCCATATAGTATGCAAACAAGGTTTACTCGTAGATCCTGCAAAGATTGTAGCAATTGTTAAGTTACCACCACCTAAAACAGTCTGTCAGCTAAGAGCAAGGTTGGGACACACCAGATACTACAGGAAGTTTATCAAAGGGTATGCATAGATCACTGCACCAATGGAAAAGATGCTAAGAGAGGACACAAAGTTTCAGTGGAACAACTAGTGTCAACACGGTTTGGATACCCTAAAGGAAAAGATGGTCACCACACCAATATTAGTCTTTCCAGATTGGGAGAAGACATTCCACATACATGTAGATGCATCAACCATAGCACTTGGAACTATCTTAGCACATACAGAAGTGGGGGAATTGGATCACCCGATATCATTCACGAGCAGAAATTTATCAGAATCAGAACAAAACTATAACACGACAAAAAGAGAAGGCCTAGCTATGGTCTATGCACTGCAAAATTTCAGACACTACTTATTGGGAAAACACTTTAAGATGTTCACAGATCACTCAACCCTAAAATACCTAGTCAAAAAGTCAATGTTGGGGGGGAGAATCTGTCGATGGTTACTCCTATTTCAATAATTTGACTTTGAAGTAATCGTCAAACCAGGAAAATTGAATGCAGGACCTTACCACTTATCAAGGGTCACAAATGGAGAAGAACCTACGAATTTAGAAGACAAATTTCCAGATGAACAGCTATTCTCAGTCCAGATCGTTGATGAATACTTCGTAGATATCATTCAGTACTTGAGCACAGGTACTACACCGCAAGATTATAACACCGCACAGAAGAAAACCCTGATAGTTTGCATTGTTGACTATCAACTGATTGCAGGACACCTATATAATATGGGCGCGGATAGCATCTTGCGCAGGTACGTGTTAGAGCACGAAAGACCAAGATTCTTAGCAGAAGCTCATGAAGGAATACCGGGAGGACATTACGTAGGTAAATCTATCGCGCAAAAGGTACTGCGCGTAGCACTATGGTGGCCAACAATTCACAAAGACTCGAAGGAGTACTACCAAAGATGTGATGTCTATCAAAGGGTAGGTAAACCCAACAAAAGGGACGGGATGCCATTACGACCACATGTAACATTTCATTCATTCGATAAGTGGGAAATAGACTTTGTGGGACCAATCAACCCACCAACAAAAAGAACAGGAGCAAGGTACATTATCACTGCGACGGAATACCTAACAAGATGGGCAAAATTAGCATGAGTAAAGGATTGCAACACAGAAACATCATCACACTTCTTATTTGAGAAAGTGATTACTAGATTTGGATGCCTAAGAATTTTGATGAGTGACCAAGGCACACACTTCATAAACAAAACCATCAGCGATGTGACTGAAGAGTTTGAAGTCCATCATCAAAAGAGCACACCATATCACCCAAATGAAAATGGCACAGTAGAAGCATTTAACAAAATCCTAGAGAACACGTTGAAAAAGTTCTGTAACATCAACAGGGACAACTGGGACCTCAAATTACAAGCAGTATTATGGGCCTACGGGACTACGTATAAAAATTTGACAAGGCACACACCATTTAAACTGGTCTATGGCCAAGAAGCAGTGGTGCCATTGTAATTTTTAGTACCAAGCTTGCGCGTAGCAGCAATCACACATATGACCGAACAAGGTGCAATACAAGAGTGACTAAATCAGTTAATGACCATGGAGGAAGACTGGATCTTAGCAGGGTTCCACCAACAGGTTCAGAAAGAAAGGGACAAATCTTGGCATGATAGACACATAAAGAAGAAAACTTTCAAGGAAGGAGACCTAGTACTGATGTATGACAACAAATCGTTTCAGCATACAGGAAAGCTACGAATGCATTGGTTAGGACTGTACAAGGTAAAATAGGTCACAGATGGAGGATCTGTACAGTTAATGACTTATCAGGTGCAGAACTCAAAGGGATGATCAATAGTAGTCGACTGAAGATGTACAAGGATAGTTGACCACCCACCACGGAGTAAAAAAAAAAAAAAAATTAAAAAAAAAATTGTTGTAATAACTACCAACAAAGGCACAGTGCGTCGGGGGAAGAAAATGCATGCACATTTAGGAACAAAAAATCAGAAAGGAAAAGGTCAACGGTCACGTACAAAGGGAAACAAGCGGGAAAAGAAAAGTCGACAAAAGCAGTACGACAAGACAACAGTAGGCGGAATTAAAGGAAGGAAAGGACTGATGGAATGTCACATTAATTGTGCAAACTGGAGACAGCAAGGCAGAGTAATGGAAAGTAAAAAACCGTTGGAGGTGCATTGAACCCGTAATTAAGGTGCATTAAACCCATAATTAAGGAAGCGTCCTCAACAAGCCTCATTGGAAACCCATACAACACACGGATGTGGGAGCAAACAGTCTATTCGTGAAAAGAGAGTAGACAGAGAGCGATAGAGGCTAAAGAGCACAGAGTGAGTTCACAGACATTACAGAGACCATTCGAATTCCACAAACATTCGAAATTCACTTCCATGGAACCTCCCAAGTAAGAAGAAGTGAGCCAGACTGCCAGAAAAAATAGAGTTCAAACCAGATCACGCGTACAGGCGAAAGAAGGTGAACAGCAGCCACTGGAGATCGTCAATGTCGAAGAAATACCATCTCCAGAAACAGCATCGATGAACCCTACACCGATAGTGGAAGAATCCCAACAGCTCGCACCAGAGGGAACGAGTATAGATATACCGACAGAGGTACAGGAGCAGCCGAACTAGGACACGGAAACCTTGAAGGAGGTGCAACTAAAGAACACCGAAGCAGCTCAAAAAGTCAATGGAATGGCGTTGAATCTAGAAGAAAAAATTGATCCAGATGAGACTCAAATGACCATATCAGACCACCCACCAAAAGGAACAGTGAAATATGTCACGGGTTGGCCGGAATGGTATAATGAGGAACAACCAGAAGTTGTTGGAACTTCGAGCCAGCCACCCCACCGAAGAAAGTCTAGGTACAGATGCCCAGGTCACCTCGCAAGAAACCTGCCACAGAAATCATTCTACCGCGTATACCCGAGGGGGTACAGGTAGGACCAGACCTGCTCGATCATATAGGGAAGCTCAAATACTTGGACCACGATATAGCAGACACAGACAAGTTCCCGGAACTTGCAAAGAGGGTCTACTTAGAGAGTGTGGGCACAAATCAATTTGGGGAACCGATTAATCAACCACTCCAATGGACAACCAGGTTGGAGAAAATAGGAATTTTAGGTCTGTTGGACCTACCACATTTTGGCAGAGCTTAGTACACAACTGCATGCATAAAACATTTGTTAGCAGTCACACATGGTGGGGACATTTGGTTGGACAAGCTCGTCTCGATAGACGTAGAGCTTATTGCCAGCATAACAGGATTGTCATCATTGGCAATGGATCCCATGCAGTTTTTGGATGACAAAGCCAGGGAGAAAGCGCTACCAGAAAAGATGAAGAAGAAGTACGGCACCGATAGGGGGACAAGAGGGATCATTATCAAGAGGATCAACGATGTCGCAACACAATTGGGCATGAAAATATTAGCGTGCAAGATGCTAAGAAAATGTTGCAGGGAGGAAGTCCCAGCTGGGGTTGTTGCAGTTGCATCTCAGTGTGCCAAGGGCACCACAATGAGCTAGGCACCGTATCTCTTGAACTTGTTCCTGGACGACTGCAAGGATGAGCAAGATCTAGGCACAGAGTTTCATTATTCATGGTCGATCACATTAATAGCCTTCATGGGATGGAAAGAGCCAAGGTACGTAACTTTTTGTACCAGACCCAAACCGAACCAGGGAGCAAGATACTTACTGTTGAGGCCTACGTCGAATGCTAGTCACAAAAGGATGAATGGGTCCATCTTTGAAGGATACCTACACAACCTACAAGAAGCCATCTCCAAGATGTGGAGAATAACACTAGAGGTTGTCGCGCGATATGGGGACATCACCAAATTCAGGGCTACACGACATACACTGTGGATACATTCATGAAAGGATCTCGAAAAGTAATGGCTACAGATGCACTACTACATCACCGAGGGCAACATCAACCTGGTGATCAAAGACTGGGAAGATGAATGGAGGATTCCATCCATCACCCGGGATTTTTCGGAAAGGACAACAGAAGAAGAGACAGGGAAGGGAGAAACATAGCCTTAAGAAATCCAAGTGCCCAAGAGATGAAGAACGGGCCAGGGAAAAACAACACAGATAAACGAAGGGCCAATGAAGACAGGGACCCAGTACGGGAAGAAGGATAAGACGCAATCGAACAAGGAGCAGCAGAAACAGGTCGAGCCCGCACAAGGGATCACAGCAAGTCCAAACCCACAGGAACCAGGGGAAAACAAGAGGACAACCATGCAGACAGGAGGCGCGTGCAATAAAATGAAGGAACAAAGAACACCCCCAGAGTACAATCACGGATGACCATGGAGAGATGATAGCCCGAATGGTCCAAGACTGTCTCGCTGAGTATATTGACCATGTTGCGCACCACAGGATAGGATTCAGGAGGAGATGGAAGACATGCGGTGGCTCCTCAAGAAAATTGGGGAAGCGCAGACATCAATCAGCACGGGAACAAAACCATCAACACCACAGACGGAGGAAAGAGTGGAAGTAGAAGAACGAGATCCAGTCGACCCATTACCGCACCTAAACGCAACATTCCACATCACACCCAATATGTTGCGCATGGATGATATTGTGGAGCAGACATCCCTAAAGGACTTAATCCAAATCCAACTGGTGTTGATGTGGATGCCAACTAGGGCACTACACAAGTTGCAAGTTAGCGTAGACCACGAGGTACTGTCTCACGCACACAAAGACTTAGTCGAATTGCAGTGAGTAACAGAGAAGCGGGACGCGTTGGAAATAGTCTATGAGCAGTCTAAATATGAGACCCAGGAGGAAAGGGAGCGCATAAAAGGATTGGAGCAGAAAGTGGCAGGAACTTATGAGAAGATTCCACAGGCCGCGCAAAGAGATGAAATCACAGCAACAGAAAATATTAATTGGATTGCGCAGGAAATCGATCAATATCAGAAGGAGATCGAGAATCTCCGAGAATAGCTCATACCAACCACTCCACCAGCAGTGAAGGAGCAAAGGAACTAAGAAGCAACAGCGCAGTTGCACGAGATAGAGCAGCAGATCAACACAACAACTAACTTGTTCGATAAAGCAGCGCAATTGTGGACGAAGTTATAGGAGGATTAGTAGGTCCAAAACTGGGACAAGGAAGAAGAAAATATCAACGCAGCAATCCAAGACCTCAAGCAGAAGCAGAAGACAATGCCAATCACAGAACGTGTCAAAGGGGTGCATGACATGAAGAAGTTGCAGGCAGAGCTCACCACAATGAAAACACATAAACAGGAGCGACATGATCAAATGGAACCACTGCAAGAGCGGGTAGCAGAATTCCTGGCACAGACAGAAGAAGCCAAGACACATATCGTACAGACCCAAGCAGAGTGCGTGGAATTGATCAGCGACGAAATTGCAGTTCAGATAGTGGACACACTCAAGGAGAAGACTACGCAGGCGCAAACACAAGAAACAGAGCTCAAGGAAAAGTTACAGGCGATCACCAAGGAAATCGAGGAAGCACACAAAGGTTAGGTGGCTCGGGACGAGGCAGGCCGAGGCAGAAACGCAAGGAATTTTCTGGAAAGAAAGCATGCACAAGGAAAGCGACAGCTTGAAGGAAGAACAACACATGCACATGTGAGGGAATACCTAATGACGGTAGGGTTAGGGTTTTGGTAAGGTATTGTAAATGGTTGAAGATCCAGAAATGTATAAATGTAGATACTTAGGTATCATAAGGGGTTTTCCCAGAGATATATTCAGGTATCGTTGTGATTACTGTTGTTGCTGGTTTTTATGCATGATTCGATGCGATACGTGATATTTCGATGTATGATCTACTTTGTATAAGTTGTTGAGCTAGAGAGGACGAGGGAAGGTAGATTTGGAGGGTTAGATCGCAGGCTGGGGAGCCTAGTGCGATCTAGTCCGCCTCATATAGATCTTGTCCGACTGAGGGGAGTTGTAAGTACGCGACGTTGTAGATGCGGAAATACTATAATAAAAGAGATGAGAGCCAAATATTTTGTGGATGTAGCCCAAGAGTGGGTGAACCATGGTAACATCTATGTTATGTGATGAATCCGTGCATATCTTTATTGTCTTCAGCAGTTATTAATATGTTGAATGAATGAGTTGTTATATTTCATGTTGATTCATCGATAATAGTACACTATGTTTACAAGTTATAATAAATGGTTCAATATATAGCTCTCTTATATCACACTCAATCCTAGGCTGTAAACACTTGAGTCTTACAGCCACCCATTAAAGCTATCTCGGGTGAGACTATGCAGTGCATTCTATGCGTTGTGTTTCCTTCTGGTTTACCAGGAGGGCCAATAGTTTTAGAGGCTTTGTTGGAAACCCGAACAGACATGAACCTTGGGTCAATAAACTCAGACAATATAGAATAATAGTAACCAACAGTTGGCCATATTCGAGTACAAATGCTTGGCTTATATCATCCTAGGTAAATATATTTGACCTACAATTGTGGGTAGAGTCTAGGACAAGTATGATGAGAAAAACAAAGAAGCCATAATTTTCTAATCAAGTTGTCTGTAATAGATGAAATGCTTCCTAAATCCCAGATAGGGAATAATTTAACAATGATTTGGAAGCATTTGTGAGAGTTGCATGAGAATTTAGATAAGCGCATATCCTTCTTCCAGAACAATATGTTGTATTTGATCACGATGGATGAGAATGCATCATTGCAAGAGAATTTATTCAAGATCAAGGACATAAGAGAATATTTGTAGGTTGTAGTTTGGAAAATGGAAGAGGAATACATGGTGGTAATTGTAGTGAAAATATTATCATGTGCTTACGATATTTTTATCAAGACCCTAAACAACACCACTATGAATTTTGACCTCAAGTTTGAAGAGCTTTGCAATAAGCTTTTACAACATGACAGATGGAAGAAATAGTTTGGTAGCAACAATGAGGTAGAAGGTATATAACAAGCCTTTGTAGCCAATGTCAATGGAAAAGGAAAATGGGAAAAGATGAAAGGGAAAGGAAATGATGAGGATGCAACCAATAGTCTAAAAAACATCATATGCCATTATTGTGGCAAGGTGGGCTGAAGAAGCATTGCAGAAAGAGGTTGGATGATAAAAAAACAAATAKGGAGGAACTTAGTAGAAGGATGATRATGCAAGSCMTACATAGGGGAAGGAGTATGTAATGTTCCTGACTTGTCTAGTCTAGGAAACATTGCTAATGTGTTTGTAGGATCAAAGGTTTACAGCATATAAATGATCATACAAATAATAAACGCAACAAAGGACTGCAAAGTTTGTATTAKGATATCTCTRTGGATTACAAAATGGTCGAATGCSGCTGAATAAACTGACAATACTCGACTAGATCAACAGACAAAKGATCTTAGCCGGAATACAAATAAACAACTACGGTTGAATAAAACAACACTCGGCTAGATCAAAAAACAAAAGGATCTTAGTCAGAATACAAATAAGCAACTAAAAGATAATACCCAGAATATGGGATAACTACGGAATCAATGAAGAATGATGGAAGACCTGGATGATCTTCCTGGTGACTAGGGTGTGTCTTTCAACACTGAAATCAGTGAACCAGTGTCTTCCTCCTGGAGTACATTAAACTATCTCTCCTGAGATGCGCCTCTTCTCCTCAATGACAAGTCATAATCTGCATAATGATGAATTAGGTCATTGAACCTTCCTTTATAGCTTTCCAAAACCCTAAACCATGTTGAAACCCTAATTCATTGTTGACTTCCAAAACCCTAATTCATTGTTGACTTCCAAAACCCTAAATCATTGTTGAAACCCTAATTCATTGTTGACTTCTATTTTTAGCTCATAATGACTTAAAATCACTTTTAACCCTTTTTAGCTCAATGTCACTTTCCAAATATAACACCTGTGACTGGAGTGACCTCTAGTAACCATGTTTACCCCTCTTTGGCCCTGGCTATAGTCTAACAGGGTGGCTTAGACCATTAAGCCTCCTCTCTGGAGCTCCTATTTGGAAAGGGACATTACAGTCCTCCCTTCTGGAAATTGCTTGTCCTCAAGCAATACCAATCCAGAGTGTTGCAACACATGCTCGCTCTCCCAAGTAGCGTCCTCTACTGGAAGCTCTCTCCATCTGATCAAACACTCTATGATGACCCTGCTCCTCAGTTTCCGCTCCCAGAACTCCAAAACCTCCTCCGGAACTAACTCCAATTGTCCCTCCTCATCCAACGGAGGAAGCTCCTCTGATGTGCTAATGAATTGGCACACTGCCTTTTTTAGGCAAGACAAGTGGAACACATTATGAATCTTGCTCCCCTCTGGAATCTCTAGCTCATAAGCAACCTCGCCTACTCGGCACATGATCCTGTAAGGACCATAAAATCTGGGCTTGAGCTTCTCGTCCCCACTCTTCTTCAGAGATCACTATCTGTAGGGTTGGAGTCTCAAGAAAAAAAAATCTCCAACCTCAAAGCTACGCTCTATCCTGTGCCTATCCGCACTTATCTTCTGTCGGTTTTGCACCATCTACAGGTTCTCTTTCAACAACTTGAGAATCTCCTGACTCTCTATGATCCAATCCTTGGCCTTGGGAGCTCTGCTCTCCCCGAAGACCAAGTCTACCAAAGTGGGAGCATCATATATGTACAATGCTCGGAAGGGTGTCATGCCAATGGACATGTGGAAGGTGGTGTTGTAGCAATGTTCTCCTAAATGTAACCACTTTACCCACGTTCTCTATTGTCCTCCTACATAGTTCCTCAAATACCCTTCAACCCACTTGTTGACAATCTCGGTCTTCCCATCTGTCTCAGGGTGATAGCTGGTCCTAGGTGTCAACTCTGTCCCCACCAACCGAAACAACTCTCTCCAAAATGTCCCTATGAACCGACTGTCCCTATCACTGACGATGTTCTTTGGCAACCCATGAAGTTTGAAGACCTCCCTGAAGAAAATCTCGGCTACTTGAACTGCATTGTACTTTATCGGTATGGCGTAGAAGTGAGCAAACTTGGTCAATCTGTCGACCACTACATAGATACAGTCCTTACCCTGGACCTTGGGTAGACCTGTGATGAAGTCCATAGATATACTCTCCCATTTCTGCCTTGGAATGGGGAGTGGATGAAGTAGCCCTGCTGGAAGAGCATGTTTTGACTTGTTCTGCTAGCAAGTCACACACTCACTGACGTGTCTCGTAACATCTTGTTTGAGGCCCTTCCATGAGAACCTCTCT
>ML778785.1:213405-228406 GCA_009831015.1 Picea engelmannii
TGAAGTGCCCATATCGATATTAGTGAAGCGTCGATGAAGTTGTGGGTGGCCCCACCATCTATCAGGGTGATTGCCCACTGCCCCTGAATAATCCCTCTGATACGGAGGGTATCATACCTGGGAACACCAGAAAGGGTCGCTATGACACCTCCCTTTGTTGTTTTTCTCCTGTTAGCCTATTCTGACGGTTGTGGGACTACTGGAGGATGGGATCCTTTCGATGTCGATGGTCTACGAGGAGGTTGCTCCTCTGTTGGTGCTGACTCCTCCTCTGAACTAGTGGATCCACTGTCCTGCTCCTCCTCCTCACTGTCCACGTTGTCTACTGCTACCTCAATATAATGAATCTCTCCCTTGTCCATGCACCTGTGGCCTGGGACCCAAGGATCTCTGCAGCTGAAGCAAAGATTCTTCCTCATAAGCTCTCACCTAATCTCATCATCCAACTTCTCCTTGCCCTTCCATTCTCTCTGGAATAGCTTCCTATATTGATCCCTCTGGGGAAAAAATGGTTTGGAGAAAGTTTTAGTCTTTGGCACTGAGTTTGCTAGATCTCGAGTGCGAAGTATGGCATCTTGCAAAGTGGGAGGCATGTATGCCTTCACCCATCCTCTCAAAGGCTCTGTGAGTCCTTCTGTGAATAGCATGATCAGCATGGGCTCTGATATATCTGTCACTACCACGGCTACCCATTGAAACTCTATGATGAACGCCTCTGTTGTGTCAGTTTGTCTCAACTGGGCTAGATCCCTGAAGTGTATCTCGGGATCCTTCCTGTCAAACCTGTCCATGAGCCTATCTGTAAAATCCGTATAGGAGGTGATGCGAATGTGACCCGATGTCACCAGTCCATGATACTACCATTCATGTGCCTCACCCTCCAAGTGTAAGGTCGTGAAACTGATGGTCTCTGTCTCGATCATCTGGTTGATCTTGTAATACGTGTCTAGCTTTTGTACCCAAGCTCTGGCAGTGTATTTGAACGATCCGTCGAAAGAAGGGATGGTGAGTTTCCCAACTTTTAGGATGAAATCGAGGTTATGCCCCTGTTGTTGTTGTGGTCCTCCCCTCTGCGGCTCTCTGGGGTGGTTCCTGAGTCTGAGTCCACAGTACTCGACTAGAGTCATGTCCTGATGGAAGTCACGGCCTAATTTTGCGTACTCCCTCCTATACTCTGCAATGTCTTCGGCATGAGTGGGTGGCCTCTGTGCTATCGGTGGCGGTGCTACTACCGAGGGTGCCCTCTGGAAACTGGGAAACAAGGGTCTAGGAATCCTTCTCGCAGAAGTGCATGTGTGAGAGGGTGACTGGGGTCTACTGCCTGCTCTCGAGTTCCCTTGTGTTTCATGCAGGACTTGTGTATCTGGGGTGCCCACTCTAGCCAATCTATCAACCACTTGTGCCAAGGACTGAGACATGGTCTATTGACTAGCTAACATATCGTTGATAACCTGCACGAAAGATGCCTATGGATCTACGGGGGCCTTTCCACTGCCCTCTAGTCGTTCATATCTGTCTCCTAGTATCCTCTCTGCCTCGCACTCAGCCTCACGCTCTGCCCTTCTCTCTGCTTCTCTATGTTCCTCTTCCTTTTCCTATGAGCTAGGAGGAAAAGGGGGGAAATCAGGTCTATGCCTTCTTTCCTGATGCCTGTTGTAAGTGACATATTCGTCACCTACATGTTCACGGCCCTCTGGGTCTTCTGCTGCACTCATTGTCTTTAGTCACAGGCTGGCAGGACTAAAGTTCTGATACCATTGTAATGTTCCTGACTTGGCTAGTCTAGGAAACGTTGCTAATGTGTGTGTAGGATCAAAGGTTTACAGCGTATAAATGATCATACAAATAATAAATGCAACAAAGGACTACAAAGTTTGTATTATGATATCTCTGTGAATTACAAAATGGTCGAATGTGGCTGAATAAACTGACAATACTCGACTAGATCAACAAACAAAGGATCTTAGCTGGAATACAAATAAGCAACTGCGGTTGAATAAAACAACACTCGGCTAGATCAAAAGACAAAAGGATCTTAATCGAAATACAAATAAGCAACTAAAAGATAATACCCAGAATATGGGAGCACTGCGAAATCAATGAAGAATGATGGAAGACCTGGATGATCTTCCCGGTGACTAGCGTGTGTCTTTCAACACCGAAATCAGCCAACTGGTGTCTTCCTCCTGGAATACACTGAACTATCTCTCCTGAGATGCGCCTCTTCTCCTCAATGACAAGTCATAATCTAAATAATGATGAATTAGGTCGTTGACCCTTCCTTTATAGCTTTCCAAAACCCTAAATCATGTTGAAACCTTAATTCATTGTTGACTTCCAAAACCCTAAATCATTGTTGAAACCCTAATTCAATGTTGCCTTCTATTTTTAGCTCATAATGACTTAAAAGCACTTTTAACCCTTTTTAGCTCAATGTCACTTTCTKAATATAACACCTGTGACTGGAGTGACCTCTAGTAACCCTGTTTACCCCTCTTTGGCCCTGGCTATAGTCTAACGGGGTGATTTAGACCATTAAGCCTCCTCTCTAGAGATCCCATTTGGAAAGGGACATTACAGAGTCATCTTTCAATGCTTTCATGGCTAAGAGACAACGATATCACCCCAAGTAATTTGCATGGTACATAGATTCATGAGCATTATGGCACTTCACGAATGAGAAAGACTAGTTCATGGATTGTGTTATTTGTAATTCCTTTAATGATTTAGTGATCTTTGGTGGTGGGGAAGTGTCCATGGTAGGGGGTAAAGGAATTGTGTAGATTTCCTTTGGAGAGAAAATGTTGATTTTCCTTAATGTGTACTATGTGCTAGGAATGGATCTTAATCTACTCTCTATTAGTATATTACAAGACAATGACCCCATCTATATGTCTTCTTTAGTAATCACAAATGATACATAGTTGAAAAAGATACCAAGATGACTATTTCTCTTGGTGTGGAATACCATGGACGATTCATATTGGTTGACATTGGACATGTCAAGGAGCATGCATTGGTAACCAAGAGTGCATCAAAAGTTAATACACTTTCGTAGCAACAATATGGGCACCTAAACTTGGCCTACCTCTCTTAGTTGGGTTGAGAGAATCTAAGATGGACTTCCTGACATCCAGTAGCAAATGTAGGGTATTTTCATAGATTTCAAGGTAGGGAAGAAACACATATATCCTTTTGATTAAGGATAAACATGGAGAGAACAGAGAGTCCTTCAGTTGGTTATCTTAGGAAATAGACATCCACACTAAACCAAGTAGAAAATTGAAGATAGATTTAAATAAGAAAAAAAATGGCAAACACAATACACAAAGATTTTACCATGGAAACCCAAATAAGAAAACCAACATTCCTTGAGTGTATTTCTCTCTTATTTTATTATTCATTCAGAATAAAGAGTTACATGAATAACCTTGTTATACACCTAAGACATAATCTCCATCATACTCCTTTTCTTTACACAAGAACAACCCTGCAACCAATATGACTTACATCTACATGACCAATAACCTTCTGCTAAAGATTAGCATGAACATCAACTTAATACAATTACAAGGTACCTTATTTATAGGCTTTACAACATGCAAAATCCAAAATAATGGCACCAAAAAATGGTTATAGACCCACGCAAATGATTTGTTGCAATCCTACAAATCTCGTGATTTAGTTATAGTCAACTTCAGTCGGTTTACCAGTCGACTACCAATGGGTTTCTAGTTGATTTCCACTCGAACTCCTATATACCACTTTGACTTTGACTTATCTGTCGATCACTTCGAATTCCACTTTCCCTATCGATCACTTCTAGCTCGACTCAACCATCGACTCGTCAATTGATCCTTCACCCAATCAATCCACCTCAACTAGATAGTCAAATGATTGTTCTATCAATGCAAAGAATATAACAACACAACAGGTTCATGCATATGTTTGTGGACCAATGAATATGGTGTCCATAATTGGTTCTAGGTATTTCCTTCTTTTTGTTGATGACTACAGTAGAAAAATATGGCTGTACTTTTTGAAATGGAAATATGATGTATTTGATGAATTACAAAAGTTCAAAGAATTAGTAGAAAAATATTCAAGTTGTTATGTTACTACTCTTGGATATGATAATTATGAAGAATTATGTTCAAAATAATTCAATAAATTTTGTGTTAAACATGTGATAAGAAAACAATTCACTACATCCTATAGTCCATAGTAGAAAAGAGTGGTTGAGAGTAGAACCACACTATCACAGAGATGGCTAGGTGTACAATGGAGAACAAGTGTGTTCCAAATAGGTTTTGGGATGAGGAAATGCTTACAATAGTATATCTACTAAATACATCCCCAACAATGGAGGTGAAGCAAAAGAGCCTAGAGGAAGCATGGTCTAGGAGGAAGCCCAAAGTCAAGCATCTTGAGGTTCGCTTTTGTTTTGTTTCCTATTCTTGGATTCTAAAAGAGAAAAGAACCAAGTTATATCCAAAGAGAAAGAAATTGATGATCATAGGGTACAATGATAGTCATAAATCTTATAGGTTGGTTGATGTTAACGCTAAGAAGTTGAGATTCAATAGAAATTCCATAGTTGATGAAGAAGTTGGGCCTTTCAAAGTTTCTCCAGAGATCAAAATTATAGTAAAACAACCCATTATAGCTGAGGACTTAGATCTCAATATTCAAGTAGCTCCAGCTAAAACGGATAATTATTCTGAGAATGGAATATGATTAAATAAGATATAAAGATATAGATGATAAAGCACTTGTGATGAATGTGATTTGAATTGTGAATGTATTTTATTGTATTTTCTATTTAGTTGTTTTTCAACATTATATATTATATTATCATTGTACTTATCCATGTTCAACTCATTACTTTTACAACACAGAGAGAATAATACATAATGTATTTACCAATCCAAGATAAAAGAGGTTGAAGAAATATAAATAAGGAAAATAGTTGCAAAGTAACTAGTCCCTACCTCGTATGTATTTAAGTAAAATGCATTGAGCAAAGTAAAAAAACATCTCTTGAAACAAAATAATTATTTATTAATGTGTATCCATTATCAACTTGTCTCGGCTGAAAATTACAAGGCGTGTTGGGAAAATTGTCCAACCTTGGAACTGAGAATGAGTGCCAATTAATTATAATAACATGAACAAACTGTTGTTTGATGTATTTAAATTATCTCCATGTAATAATCATATTAACTAATATCTATTGTTAAACAAGGCCATGCCATTTTAATATGTTGAAAAAAATAATTAAACACGCAATTAAAAGTCAAAAGAATTTTACTGTTGAGACATTACAATATAACCGGTTAATTGAAAGTCAAAAGAATTTTACTCTTGAGCCATTTTTGCAGGAATAATAAATTATTACGGAGGGGATGTTGGGGGGGGATGTTGGGAAAAAACTGATGTGAAAATAACATCCCATTTTTTCCATTCTTCATATCGTTTAATTTTGTTTACAATGCGAAATACGCAGTCCATGAAGATAAATACGCCATGTGGGAGACTAACTGGCCATTTTCAGAAAACATAGCATGACATGGCATGCGATTGCCCATGCAACAACATTATTGTAATAAATATGATATTTATATATGTACTACATATTGTTGTGATATGGGGATTGAATTTATTTATCATGTTGTGCAAGATATTAAGTAAATATCATGATTATGTTAACCGCAGAAAACTACGTTGTAATTAGCACTAGAAGGGAAGGTGAAAGTGTTAGTGGCATTGTCCTTGTCATAGTTGTAGGCATGTGGGCACTTCCCTTTCAAGAACTCTGAAATAGTTGGTGGGAATGCAATTGTTTAGGTAGTCCCCCATGCAATAGTATTGAGGGGTATTGAACTATGCACAAACACTCTTGCATCCATCAGTTACTTTCAATTTCAATTCTACAGGGAAGATGACATTTATGTGTTTAGGTAGTCCCTCGTGCAATAGTATTGAGGGGTATTGAACTATGCACAAACACTATTGCATCCATCAGTTACTTTCAATTTCAATTCTACAGGGAAGATGACATTTATGTGTTTAGGTAGTCCCTCGTGCAATAGTATTGAGGGGTATTGAACTATGCACAAACACTCTTGCATCCATCGGTTACTTTCAATTTCAATTCTACAGGGAAGATGACATTTATGTCGGTGGTGCAACCTAGTACTTTGCAATCAGTGTTTGATAGAGTTACGGAGAGAGGGAGATTAAAGACATCCACAAGAGATATATCTTAGAAATCTTGATTCTGGTTCTTATTGAGGGCATATTCAAAAAGCGTTGTGGGGACGCTTCCATAGCCTTGAAAGTTGAGCAACCTACCACAGTCACCAGTGGTGCAGCTTCCTTGACCATTGGTAGTGTCAAAGAAGCATCACATACACCCCCAGATTATGGTTATTTTTGTTCCCGCAGGAACCACCAGGATTTCCATCCGCCCAAACTATGTATGAGCATTGGTTCTTGACAACCATTTTGGCTCCTTCTACACCTGCACTTGCAGTTCAACCAACAATATATTTTTAATATTTCTACTTTGACATGGAAATACATTCAGTTAAATAATTCATGATTTATTCATTAAATATACTATCCTTTGGACAAGGATCGTACACATATGAAGTAATGAACAATAATGTTCTTATAAATCAATATAATGAATCATATTGTAGAGTAATTGAGAGAGCGACACACTACCTTGCAGATAGACATTAACTGCTAATAAATTTATTGTTGTTGTGATCCAAAAAGAAGATGATATTATTCTTCCCCCCATTACAAATGGCCAGCCAACAAGTTAAATAGGATAACTTCAATACAATGAATTGCAATTGAGCTTATAATGGTATTGCATGGATTGCACAAGTGAGATGAGTATGTTCAACGTTGTATATATAGGCTACCCAATGTAGGCAACACGAAATTTCCTATAGGATAAGGATATAATCACGATTGACTAGAACCTCCTACCATGATTTACGGTCAATTGAAAATTTTAATTTAATGACTGACCAAGACAACTGCACATCATAGGCCACCATGAATTGACTTTCTATATTTAGAGATGGGGTGATCTGTGGTCATTTGGCACATCCCAATTTTTCTTCACTAAATTTACATGTGTTGCATCTTTCTTTGAAATATACATCTCATCCATGGAACTTGAATTTCCAAGTCATTCGCCTCACACATTCCATGAACCTTCCCAATTTACTATTCACCACATTATTATTTCAAAAAGAACGTTCTTTCCTTAGTACCACCTCTCATTAAAAAGAATAACCCAGTTCTCGGTCATAATAGCTAAATAAATAAAATTGAACCTGATCCAATAATAGAAAACTCCTCCATTTCACCATTGATTCAACCCCTTGGACACACACACACACACACACACACACATATATATATATATATCGTGGAGTAGCATCGATCATTTTTTTCATCTTTTCTTATTTTTCATGTCATTCATTGTAAGTAATGGTGAATAATAATAACATATTTTATGTGTAATGGTAATTAGTAAAAACATATGTTTTCCTTTGGAAGATTACACATTTAAATTCACTAGATTATGATTGAACAATCTGAAGGAGTAATGATTATCACAAACAAGGGTGATAACTGAGTTAACTTTATTCAACCATGTGCTTTCTTTATTCAGCCACGCGTTCAAGTTTCGTTATGCCAAGATTTTTTGTTTCCTTTTTCAAGAAGAGATTAAGCATGTGGTAAATCCAACTAGAGCAACTTGAATAACACATCTTGGTGCACATTAGCTCATCTTGTAAAAACCAGTTTGGATGAGGAGTCCTCAAACGCCTAAGAAAGGATTGGGGATTTGTTGCCAAATACTTGATACAAACTTTGTCTAAGGTATTTCCTAAACTGTTGAAGAGTTGAAGAATTTTTTTAAAAGTGATTTTATTGTGGCATAAACTTTTGTTTGAACTTTATCGAACTTTAATGTCTTGAAATTTAGTTTGTTCATATTACAGCCTGTACTAAAGAGATGCACTCCCTTAAACAAATGGAATGGATAAAATTCATTGAGTAGGGATTGATATAGTGAAATCACCAAGGACAAAATCCATGAAACAAGTGGAATGGCTAAAAAATTAAAAATATTTAGTCATAAATTTAACATACATACAAAGGACTACAGGGATTGAAAATAAAAGTTCATACTCTACATCCAGGTATATAATTCTACCTTTCTTTGAAAACTTCAAATTTATTATCCTAAGCCATCCATATAAAAAATATAAGCCATATCTAACCCATATTTTGATTGAGAGATACATTTCTAATTTATAAGTTTCAAGTTCACTATTAAACAATGTCAACTGGAATTAAATTCTAATACAATAGATTGAAATTTGAATGGTTCAATGTTCATCATTTTATGATTTTAAAAATTGAGATTTCAATTGGTATTTTTATTTTTTTTAATTCACATTCCCATAAATAGATTTCAAAAATGATGCACCTATATCAATACATGTACCCATGTCTCCTGACAACTATGAAAAACTGTAAATTATGAATGTTGGACTCTACAAACACACAGATAAGTGAAACGTATTCCATCAAGCTAATATTGCAACGCCAATCACATATCCTCCTATTAACTCAGAAAAAATAAATTAGTACAGCAACTCAAAACCAAACTATTGACATCACTCAAATATCTAAGACATATATAAATGGTGTTCCCCATCTCTCCTTTATATAATAGTAGTGGTCCAAGGTTACAATGCACTTAAACATACTAAGTGGAAATATCTAAGACATATATAAATGGTGTTCCCTATCTCTCCTTTATATAATAGGAGTGGTCCAAGGTTACAATGCACTTAAACATACTAAGTGGAATTCCTCCTATGACTGTGTCAAAACCCTACTCGCCTAAGATGGTGCACCCAGTTTGTATGAGTAATTTTCCTATAATAACACACCCACTACTAGTGAAGTAAAGCACCTCACTTTCTTCAAACTCGTTCCATTCTGGAATAGATCAATCACCATGCAAGGAACTTTTCCAAAAATTCGCTTTAACCATGTGGCTAGTATAAATCTGAAAAACTACTCCATCAATGTGTTTTTTCTAACTTAAGAACAACACTTAACTCAAGAGAATAAAAGGCCTAAACTAGAACAAAAAGAACACTTCTAAATAAGGAAAATCCAACACTCTAAAGATAGCATGCATGCACTTACCTCTACCTCTAATTGTCTATAATTGTTGTTGTTCCCTCACTGAAGCTTATATTCTATGCTTTCAACAATGCACCCACCCATCCACTACAATCTGTACAAGGGAACCGAACCTGCACTAATTCCGTTGAGTGTGCCAATCTGTTGTCGTTGCTGAAGAATATACAGCAGTGGAATATGTTGTTCCTGCTGAAGGAGAATAGTGACCGAGGAAACATATAAAACCAACAATCTTCACAACATAGAGTCTCGGAACATAAAGTTCGGTGGATTTGGTGCTTTTTGGATGCTAACATGATTTTTAATTTCTATTTATGCAGGTAGTTGGAGCATTGTGGACGAACCTTCTCTGGATAACATCATTGTTTAATGTTACGGGAATCACAAGAAATGGAATATCATAAATTTAACATGTGGGGTGGTGGGAAGACGGTGAGGGTGAGAAGGTGGCTAGGCATTAAGGAGGTCTCCAAGAGGTGAGCACATAGCGAGGGAGGATGCATTGTCTGTCAGAATCAGAGCTAGTCTCCAAAGGAGCCAATAATAATTTAGATTATTTTTTTTAAATTAATATTTATTTCTCACAAATATGGGAAATAAATCTACTTACACCAGGGGATTTATGTCAAATAAAAATTAGTTGAACCAATCAAAAATTCCATAATATAAAGATAAAATTCAAAAATGTATTATTTGCATGTGGAAAAGGAAAATAATATGCAATTTTATTACAATACTCTACAAAAGGCACCAATTAATGTCATAGAATAAACCAACTAATAGGAGGTCAAAGCCCTTTGACCACTACGTGAATGCTATAGTCCCTAGCCGGAGTCGGGGACTAATAAGATATGTGTGGTTTATCATTTGTTGGCGTGTAGACATGTGATCTTAAAAATTAATACTAAAGCCATAGAAATGCATCACCCATTGAAAGAGAAAAAGCACAATCATTTTTATTTTGTCTTTTTTTAAAGTATCGTTCTAGCACATTTTTAAATGTCTTGAGATCCTTTAAAAGATTAAGAGTTAGAGAGATAGTGAATCATTCTTTCAAGGTTGAACTATTATAACGTATTATAAATAACATGAGAGATGCCCACCCATTTACTCTTAAGTATGTTTTACTGAGAGAAATGTGAATCCCAAGGCATTGTGCATATTTACAATATATTCCAATTTTGAAAAAAATTATAGATTTTATTATGAGAAATAATTTTACATTTAAAAAAAAAAAAAACATGTTAGAAAGCAAACTTCACTTTTAATCATGTCATGCAAAGTGGAAAATTGGAAATACACTAAAATGGAAATCAATACAATTTATCTTCACGGCTATACAATTAAAAAAATTGTTCTTTGATATAATTCCCTTGCCCATCATTGCTCAGTTTGAACCTACTAAAAAATATATAACCCTTTGTGTCTTATTACAGCTAACCTCCATTGCAAGTCTTGCAAGTGATCTTCGATACAATTCTCTTACTAATCATTGTTCAGTTTGGACCTACTAAAAATGTGTAACCTATCATCATAGTACCCAAGAAGGATGGGACCTGGTGAGTGTGTATCAACAACAAATATTTGAACAAAATAACACTCAAGAATTGATACCCTATGTCCAAGATCAATTATTTGTCAAAATAGTTGCAGCATGCCAAGTAATTCACTAAGTTAGATCTGAAATCAGGGTACCACCAGGTATGTGTTAAAAATGAAGACACCTAGAATATTTCCTTCAATACAAGGCAAGGTATGTATGAATGGTTGTTCATGTATTTTGGTTTTTGTAATGCACCAACTACATTTATGCAGTTAAAGAATGATGTATTGCATCCCTATTCAGATTCATTTGTAATGGTGTATTTGGATGACATATTGATTTATAGATATATACCTAGGAAGAGCACATCTCACATCTCATGCAGGTGTTATAAACTCTAAAAAACATCAATTCATGGCTAACCTAAAGAAATGTAAGCTTTCTCAGTAGTCATTGGTGTATTTAGGTATGTGATTGGTGGAGGGGAACTCAAGCTAGATCCTAAAGAGATTAAGGCCATCATCAAGTGGCCAATTCCTACTAATGTCACTAAAGTTAGGAAATTTATTGGGACAACCTAGTACCTACAGAAGTTCATAAAATCCTTTTCAATAGTAGTTGTGCCACTCCATGCCATAACAACCAGTGGTATGAGTTTCCAGTAGGGAAAGAATTAGCAGAAATATTTTGATGAACTAAAATGAAAGATCAGTAAAGCACCAATTCTCGCATTACCTAACTTGCAGAATCCTTTCAAAGTGGAGATGGATGCAAGTGGATATACTACGGGAGCAATCTTGATGCAAGGATAAGCTAATATGTTATCATTTTGAAATGTTTCATGGGTGAGTCCTAAAATACCCTACATATGATAAGGAAATGTATTCCTTGGTTCAAGATGTTAAGAAGTAGAAGCATTATCTTATGGGCAAGGAAACCATTATCCACACTAATCACCAACCACTACAGTATCCGCAGGCCCATAGTAAGCTTCAACAAACCAGCCATTATAGGTGGATGAAGTTTTTACAATAGTTTCATCTAGTCATCAAATATAAGAAGGGAAGCACTAAAAGTTGGTTGAAATTATTTCAAGACCACCCACATGCACGATTACAGCTTTGGGAACTCTTATGCACATGGAGTGTTTTTCCCATGACACATACAAATAGGCATACACAACATATGATGAATTCAAAGAGGTGTTTCAACAACTACAGGGCCAAATTCATGTAGAAGAAGGTGAAGGTAAGGTTGATTGTCATGTCATCATCACACGTCTAGGGGAGCGTGAGCTAACATCATCCTCCCATGACTCCAGGTTTCAAAGGATACACGGTGGGAAATGCCTCCACCCCTCCTAATAGGACTAGGGTCCACACCCTACAATGGAATATACGGTGGCATTGTGTTGTTGGGAATTTTGTCATCGTATATTCAGTTTTAGGCAATCTCACCACCTGAAAAAAGCCTACACTAGTCCACATATCATAGCAATGCATTAGAACCAACATAATTTCACATACAAAGATTCATACCAAATTGTTTCTCAGTCGGTGGTCATGACATCCACTTTTATTACCATTATCCTTTGGCTATTTCATAGCCCATTAACCTGCAGATTAGTCTATAACACAAACTCATACATATCTTTGCATTATCATCATGTAAATGCATTCAACCATAATCTCAATTCGGCATCCACGTACCAACAACTTTAAATGCCAAAATTTTCAAGTTAGAAATAGATCGCATAATATCCCCATAATTCAATTAACGTTAACCATTCATAGAATTTTCATTCACATAATAGATTGCATCATATCCATCATCATTCAAATAACATTAAACATTCATAGAATTTTCATTCACATAATAGATTGCATCATATCTATCATCATTCAAATAACGTTAAACATTCATAGAATTTTCATTCACATAATAGATTGCATCATATCCATCACCATTCAAATAACATTAAACCTTCATAGAATTTTCATTCACATAATAGATTGCATCATATCCATCATCATTCAAATAACGTTAAACATTCATAGAATTGACATTCACATAATAGATTGCATAATATCCATCATCATTCAAATAACGTTAAACATTCATATAGGTTCATACGTCTTAAAAGTTCAAGTGCATCATTAATAGTTTCACAGTGAATAGAAAATAAAGGTGATTAGGTCTCAGGTAATCCTAGTTGTCTAAGTCAAAAGGTGGTGTTACATACCCCCAACCTTCGAGAAACATATTCTCGAGGTGGTCAAAAAAGTGAGGGATATTCTCGTCGTAATGTCTCGACATCCTCCCAAGTAGCAGATCCTGGGCTATACTTGTCCCACTGGACCTTAACTTGGTCTACCATACGGTTCCTGAGCTGTCAGACTCTACGGTCCAATATGCATAATGGTTCTACCATGAGGGTTCCCGCGTCCAATACCTACAATTCCTTTCAATTCAGTTTATGTGATTCGTCAGCAACATAATGACGTAGAACAGATACATGAAAAACATTATGAGTTTTATGCAAGTGGGGTGGCAGTACGAGACGATATGCAACGGATCCAATTTTCTCTTGGATTTTGAACGGTCCTATAAATTGAGGTGACAACTTTGTCCCCTTCCCAAACCGAATGGTACTCTTATTAGGCCTGATACAAATGAAAATTTGATCTCCCACTTTATAACTTCGGTCAATCCTATGTGCATCAACATAACTTTTATGTCTATCATGTGCTTCCTTTAGTCTCTACCTAATATGAACCACCTATTCCTCCATCTCTTGAATCAATTCTGTCCCAACTGTCACTCGGTCCTCTAACCTTTCCCAACTTAACGGTGTTCTACTTGGCCTTCCATACAGAGCTTCGTAGGGTGGCATTCCAATGGAGATATGAAAATTGTTATTGTAGGCGAACTCTACCAAAGGTAGGTACTTCTCCCAATGGGTTTGATTATCCATAACATACATCATAAGCATGTCTTCCATGACCTGATTTACTCTCTCAATTTTCCCATTTGTTTCAGGATGATAAGTTGTGCTTAAGTTCAACTGAGTCCCCAATACTGACTGCAAACTTGTCCAAAACCTAGAAGTGAATCTGGAGTACCTATCTGAAATGATCTTCTTGGGTATCCGGTGCAAACGGATGACCTCACTTACAAACACGTGTGCCACATCAGTGACATCGTAAGTGTCTCTAACCGGAATAAAATGAGCACTCTTGGTCAACTTATCAACTATCACAAGAATGGCACTGTGACTATGCGATGTGAGCGGCAACCCCACAACAAAATCCATAGAAATGACTTCCCACTTGGACATAGGGACATCATGTGGTTGTAGGAGACCTGTCGGGTGGTGGTGGTTGGCTTTCACTTGTTGACGCTCCAGGCACTTGGCGACGAAATGGACTACATCACGCTTCATGCCTACCCAGAAGAAAAACTTCTTCAGGTCTACATACATTTTCTTCACACTCAGATGCGCACAATAAAGTTCTCTATGGGCTTCCTTCAGTATGATGCTTCGAATATCTCCACCTTCGGGGATGTACATCCTTCCTTGATATATTAATAGTCCATCTGCTTCCAGGCTATATCCTTCATACTTTGGATCTAATTGCCTCCCACTATGGAGGGTTGAAGTAACATTTAAATACCAATTATCTCCAAGGAGTTGCGTCAACACACGCTCCCTCGGATTAACTTTTAAGGGTACCAAAGAGAAGACACGTGGTCTCCTCCTCAAGGCATCCGCGACCACATTCTCCTTTCCCTTGATGTACGAAATTCCAAAATCGTACTCACTCATAAACTCACTCCATCGCCTCTGCCTGGCATTGAGATCCCTTTGAGTGAAGAGATGTTTTAAACTTTCATGGTTCGTTTTGAGCTCAAAATTTTGCCCCACTAGATAGTGCCTCCAAAGTTTCAGAGCTAGCATTACAACTTCCAACTCTAAATCATGAGTAGCATAAATCTTCTCGTGTTGCTTCAACTTCCTTGACGCATACGATATCACTCCTTCATCTTGCATTAGCACGGCCCCCAACCCTTGCTTCGAGGCATCCATGTAGACTGTGAAGTCATTTTCCATATCCGGCACTCGTAGAATTGGTGCACTAGTTAGTAACCTCTTAAGCTCGATGAATGCACTATCACATTCTTCTGTCCATTCATACCTGACCCCCTTGC
>ML778785.1:241150-252163 GCA_009831015.1 Picea engelmannii
TGATGAAAAAATGTGTAGTTCTTGGATATACCTTTCCAACGAGTTATCGTGCGCCCCAAACAGAGATCGTACGCAAAAATTACGCCCTTGGGAAGTTGACGTATTGACTATCCCCATCGGGGCCCGCAAACCTTTTGGTGTTTCATCTTTCGGGGTTAGGGTTTTAGATTTTCTTTATGTTAAAAAGGCCTCTAGAGCCTCATTGTAAACATCACCATATTCTTGTGAATGAGCATAGCCATCACATCTCTCCTCAGAAATAAGTTGCCACCATTTTAGCGAGTCACTCACTCTATAATTTTACAATTTCTGTACATTTCTCTCATTTATAAAAAAACTTCTGCATTACTGTATCTTTGTGTTTATTGCAATATCTCTGTATATTTCATTGTTATGTCTCTGCCCTCATTTCGTTCTCAAAATAATCTGGATCACCCAAACTCTTTTATTCATTCATACAAACTATAATACAGCGGTTCTATGACAGTACATGAGCTTACAATTTTCATTGGGTTTCCATACCAATGGCCATGGAAACCTCAACCGCTTCTCTCTCTCTCCATGTCTTGCGCGACCTATCCTCTTGTCACCTCTAGAAGCTCCCTGCAAGTTCTTCTATGTTGTGTTTTATTCCTTCAGAAATTGTTTGCTTCAGTTTCCCAATGGAATCTGCATGCCCTTTCACCTTCGAGCTTCATATTCATCCTTTCCTCAATGACTCTTCACCTGCACGTGACCTTCCAGCTTCCATATATGATTGTGCACTCCCTTTAACACGTTTGCTCTTGCTTATGTAACGGCTCCTCTTCTCTTCTCATGCACTTGTCCTTTGTAGCAACATGTCAATCAAAGAAACATTTCTACGTGTCCATCCTGCAGCAATCCCCATCTGTTGCACTACCACACTATGCAATTTTCATTTGATCTACAACATTGTTGTTACTTCTCGCGCTATGTCAAATTCTATCGTTATTTATTTCCTACAACACTAATCATTGTTGTAATATATATATCGTGTACCGCAGCCACCTTTTCCATGTCATCCCCAATATGGTTGTGATGATCGTGCATCGGAATGGCTCCTCCCTATGAGGATCCAAAAACCCAACTCTAGGGTGAGAAAACCAATGAATTAATCCATTTTACCATGGAATAAAAATAGCATTGGGTTATGGATTCAAAAAGAATTCTAAACCTTAGAAAAAATACTCTTCCTCTTCTCAAACTCTCACTGGAAAGTATGCCAAAAAAACTAAAAGAAAATGCTGAGAAATAGCTAAGAAAGCTAGAAAAAACCTACCTACCTACATTAACAACCAAAGTGGGCCCACTAAGTGACATGGAACCTCCAATGTAACCACACATACATCTTAATTAGACTATGAGACTTGTTTATGAACATTGCTAACAAGATGGTGGATGGCCTTGAGTTTGGCAAGTGAAATGATAGGACAACACATCCCAAAGGTCTAGAAAACCTATCTAAAAAGGATTAAGACTTCCTAATCGTGATTAACATTGTACAAATTTAAAATGGAAATGAAAAGGTATGCGAATGGAGGAAGAGTGAATAAATTATTGATTTCCAAGATTTACTTTACTGCTCTATTTTTCAAAATGTCTCCTTCATCTGTGATGAAATTGGATCGAGATAAGGAATGAGATATTTAAATCACTTGAACCCAAAATCAAATGCATAAATAGAGCCATACTTTGGATTGAATAACAAATATATGTTTTCCATAGGCTACCCAAATATAAAATCACCCTTCTCTTCTCGTTGTCACCATCATCATCAATGTTGCCATCAAATTCTAAGCTTGCATCCTCTAGTGCATGTGAAATTTTTACCTCATCCCTAGATCCATATTTAGGGAAGCATTCTTCCTTATTTTCATAATTGTCTTCTCCTCCCTTTTTATTTTGGTTTCTCTGGAAATCCTCATGCTCAAGCTAAATGCCGCTTTCTCCTTCATGATAATATTGAATATTCATGAGAAAGATTTCATCATCATAACCAATATTACCCAAGGACACCTTTTTATCTTGAATGAATCATTGATCACCCTCTTCGTCTTTGTCAAAAACCCAATCCCATAAGTGTTGAACAAACCTTGCACTGACAACACCATTAATCAAAAGATCGATATGTTCATCTAGTGATTCACCATCTTCATATTCTTCAAGCCAAGAATTGGTGTCTTCTTGGTTTGCATCCCCTTGTTGCCAACTACTTACACATGTATTAAAATGTTACCAATCACCATCGATTTCAATATGCTCCTCTTTATGCTGACATGCTAGCTCAAAAAGTTTGTTTTCCTTGAAAGTGTTATCCAAAATTCAAGAAAACCCCTACTTTAGCTAGATTTGGGGGCCCATTAAAATGGCATTGTTTCTCTATGTGTATAATGATGACCTGCCAAGTCAAATCCCACAAATACAGAGTAAGAATAAACTATGTTGACAGCTCCAGTGCTTTGGTTGCTCTCAAATCTTCCCTTTGATACTAATTCCTCGAATAAAATTGATTTATGGAATCTATGTTTGTGTACAGATTGAAAATTTAAAGTATTTGGTCAGGAGCACTTAGCTTTAGCACTCTTTAAATCGGTGCTTGGTCTCCTTTGTAAATAACTCTCTTTAAAACACTTGAGATTTTCCCCAAAGCACTTATCTCAATGGTACCTTATAAACTCTAGCGCTAAGCCGTTATCGCATATGACTAAGGGATATGTCAGTAAGCTAACAAATGGGTGGTTTACCACTTTACCTGAGTTTCGAGGTACCGGGGATACTTTGCCACTCCTTAACATTATATTCGGGTTGGTAGGCCGATATACCGATATGGTCAGGCCACTATGAAATCGTGATCATTGGAACCGATATACCAGGGATCGGGAGATCGGGCACCGGTTGCTACCTTAGACTTAGTTGGAAATACATCGAGACTGGTAAGATGGTACATCAAGAAACTAATGTATCGGGGTGATTATAGGACCGATACACTGGCCCATCGTTATTTCGAGATATCAGGCCTTTTGCAAAAATGCCAAAGAGTTTGAACGCACGGGTCGATATAAACAACAGTCGGGAATTAACAATGAAAAAGGATTTATGATCAGGATCCTTCAATCACAATGCAGAATAAACTATACTTCCAATCATCAGGATCGTTGATCTTGCAAGTGATCAACGATCAATATCGATCTTGATCCAACAATTTCTATGCAGTGAGTTCACAATCCAATGGTTAATATTTAACCTCATTCAAAGACTTGGTAAAATAAATAAATTTATTTTTCCCGGAAGGGAATTTGAACTCTACTCTCAAAACCCAAACCTTAGAACCTGCAATCCAATATTACGAATGGAGTTCTAACATACGATTGAACCGGGTCTTTTTATATTAACAATCAAACTCAATAATTTGTTTACAGGATACATAGGGACACATACAATGCTCTGGAAAAGGAACTTAACCTAATCATAACTATATTAAAGACCAGGGATAATATTCTTGGTTTTGAATACACAAATCGGTCATATATGTTCCTTTCATACATCAAATCTATCGCACACTAACTCTCCAAATCACTCTCGCATGGCCAACCTTGTCTTTCTTTTCCCGAAGGCTTACAATATAAGCATGGAAGGTCAACTCCCATCTCACTAAACAAACCTCTAACAATTCTAGAACTATTTACAACAATAGAAGTTCAAATCTCGATAATTGATGAGGATTGATTAATTGAATCCCCCACACTTAGGATAATACACCTAACTCAACATTTTTTCTCAACACATTTGCTCAACAAACCCTATCCTTCTAGAATTCTTAAAAACATAGAAATTACAATAAATTAAATTAGGGAACCCACTCCCTTAGTAAATTTTAAAGACCCCTTAGGCCTCTTCAAAATGATTGATTTTTTGATGAGAACGTTCATGCATCAGACTCCCAAGGAACAAAAATATTCATTATCTTATGATCATGAGTCTTTTTCTTGTTGAGCTATCCTGGATTCCAAATCTTATGTTATTTCTTTCCACTTGCATTATTGTCCTATTGTTGTTTGTGACCTTCCAGGATCCCAAACTTTACTTTGTTGTTGTGTAACCTCTTTGTTCCTAGTTTCATCATTAACCAACTATTCATTGTTGTTGATCTTCTTCTTGGAAATCTTCCTACTAACTTTGTTTTCTTCACTTCAGCTTGTTGTTGGTTGTTTTCCCTTTTGATTTGATACTTTACTTCTCTACAACACTTTCTGCAATTACATAGGTGTTCTATCAATGTTTCAAAGACTTTGGAACTCTACTCCATGCATTCTTTACCAACTTCTTTGTCTTGAACTTCACTGTACATTATGATTCTTTATCCCATCATCAACATCATCTTCCGTCTCCAAGATGTTTCCTTTATATTATCTTGTACATCAATCCACAGCTCTTTAACTTGCTGACTTCCACAAGCTATATTAAATATTTAATTTTCTACTTTCATTATCCACTTGTCATTTGGTGTGAGTGGAATTCTCTCAACTTCAAAAACAATTAATTCCTTGCGTGGTATGAAGATATACAACCACTCATCTAAATGTTGTCTCTTAGTTGTAAAATTTTGTACTTGAACCCTTGAACTTTGCCAATTTATCCTTATATCCATAATGTATTTAACTGCATTATCAACCTTTTCATTATCTTCCCAGGCAATTTCTTGACCTTCAATTTCTCCTTGGTTTGATGAAAAAAATCAGTTACATTCTGCAACTTCACATCTTCTGCAATCCTCTTTTCTCTCAGCAATACTCTGTGCAGGAGTTATAAAAACTCTTTATTTTCCACTCTGAGTTTTTAAATCATCTTGTTTCCCTCTCTCATCTTCTTTCTCCAGTAAGAAAGTGTTACGGGATTTTTAGCCTCTGACCTTGGGTATGTGTCACAACAAAGCCTAATCGTACTTAAAAGACAAAACCTACTCTCCCACACACAAAATTATAATAAAATAACTACTTGGAAGAGAGAATAGAAGACCTCACACCTTATATCCAAATGTTTGATGTAGTTCCTTGCTCTAGACCTTTGACTTTCTCCTAATCGCTACTCGCACCAACAAGCAAAAGAAGATCAAGTCTATACTGCAACAAGGTAGTTATGAAATCAAGTTATACATGTAATGTGCAAATTCAATTATGTAAATAAGGTTAACATATATAAATAGAATGAAAAAAATTACACATATATGGAGGGAAAGAGAACTCTTTTCTTGAAACAGTATAAGTAGGTAGTTACAACCTGACTCTAACCGTCGGCACTGCCTCGAAGCCAATCGCATGGGTTCCTCCACTGGAACCTTCAAGCATCAACTCAACAAATTGGTTCTTCCTCGAATGAACTAGAAGGGATAGGAACACACCCTATGATCATATATGAGAGAGGAAGGAATGTTGGAAAACAAGTTTCCAGATCAAGGGATGCTACTCAAAGGTTCAGGGAATAGGGAAGCTTGCAAATCGTCGGCATAATCTTGCACCAAAGTTGTCTCCCCTCATTCATACCCACATAGGTGTTTATATACCATCCTAAATAGGTTGAGATGGTTATATTCCATTGTGTATGGGACAATGGAAGTTTGGGAACGGGTCAAACCGAAAACCCCGCTCGAAAATGTGGAATATTTTTATTTTTTTTTCACAAAATTGAGGGTATATGCGGTTTGTACACTGGAAAATAGTGTATATATGATTTGCACATGGGTGAATAGCGTATGACAACAAAAGTGTTTTTTTTATGATTTTGATGAAGAAGAGTGGGATTTAGGTCTGCAAGCTAGGGAATGGACTAGGCCATCTCATAAATGCAAATGTAGTGTGGCAATTTGTGGCATAACAGAAACACTGACTGCTTTCATCTTCAAAACTCCCATGTTTGTCTACATTTGCACAAACAAACATATTTCCAAGAATATTTTTTGTTTCATTCTGCAAAATATATTCAACAATTGGAAATTTAAAATTTGAAGTCAAATTGTACTTCACATATATCTTCTCCCTAATTTTTTCCAAGGTATTCCCTTGATGCTCATTCTAGTGATTTGCACATGAAATAATGGTTTTTTCATGTTCTTCCTCCTCATAATATTGTTTCAATTCTAAAATTTCCTCTTTACTTTTCTCTTTGACCTTTCTTCCTTGCATGCTTCTATCCATCTTTTCCTGCTTCAACATCCTGAGTTGTCCTTTCTTTCAACCATATCTCTATTGACTTATTCACCATCATAACTCATGCTATCATCACTTCCTTTATTGTTTCTCAAAACAATTCTCATCTCATCAACTATCATAACCTAGTCATATCCATTAAATAAAATCTGAAAAGGTAAACTCATTACCTCATCCTTCATCATTGATTGTCTTATCACACCATTTTTCTGATAATTCATTGTTCTCTGCTGCCAATGTATAGATTACTGCTTCATTTGTATAATTGTCTTCTGAAACTATTTGTCCCTTTACAATTTGTTGGTTATAATTTTCATCATTGTCCTCCTCATTGTTGGTACATATAAATTTATATTCTCCATTTCTCTGTGGTGCACATTTTCCTTCATCCTAAGAGAATTTATCTTTGCCTTCCTGGCTGTATTTTTGTCTCTCGTTCTTCATAGATCTTCTGGACTAATTGCAATTCCTTGAGCTAAGTTCTCCCTATCATATTCCTCCTTATCATCTTTACATTGTTCTATTTTACACTCATAAATCTGTAAGACATGCAGTTTCCTTTATTTTCCCAATTTTCATCTATTTCTAACCTTTGATAGAATTATTTCAGAAATAGTCAGGTAAACATTTAGAAAGAGAAAATACAACAAAACAATTATACCTTTGGATTTACTTCTTTCTTCATAAGCTTGTAGAGTTTCAACCTGAACTCCTTGGTCTCCTACAGTTTCCCAATTTTATTTTATGTCCATCTAATATTTATAAGTTTCTCTAGTATTGTCTTCATGAAACAATGTTGAACCTCCTCCTTCTATCGCAATTTCTTGAGTCTATCCATACTCGAAATCCATTATCCCTTGTTGTTTTTCACAAGCATATCTTTGTTGTTTTTGAACTTCTTCTTTTACAATTTATTGCATTTGTTCAGCTTCATTATCTTCAATACTTGCAAATACACACTCACACAAACAATTAGTTTGAAATTCATGAGATTCCTCTGTCTCACTTAATGCTACTGAAATCCTTTCTTTGTGCTAGTTTGAGCACACCATCATCTCATTATCATCCTCTCCTAGGATTGATCCTTGTTCAAGTTCACACATGTGAACTTATTTTTATGTCATTTACCTCTATTTAAACTTAGTTGCTTTGAGTTTCTCTTTCTTCAACAAAGCACTCAACTTATGCCTCTCCTTCTTCTCCAACTTTTTCTCTGTTATAATAAATACATTCATTATGTGCATCAATTTCTTCATAAACAAATGCATAGTAGGTCATTTAACCTTTTCCAACCCTTTCTAAGGTTTTCAACAACCTCCTTCTGTAGTAGTTGTTAAACATAATTGAGTTGTGCTTTTAACTCAACCATTTCCTTGTCAAATTCTTCATTATTCATTCTCCTCTTGCCATTTGCTTTGGCACCTTATTTCTTCTTACTTTCTCTAGTAATCTTCATCTTTCATTTTGTGAGCTTCGCATGCCCACTATGAGTTGCAACCAAGTATTTTCCTCTATAGCAAGTCTCCACACCTTGTCACTCAATTCCTCATGAAAATTTCTCCTGAGCTTGACTTTTTGGTATTATTTGTTCTTTCCTCTAGAACCTTCTCAGCATCCTCTGCTCCTCACCTATATTTTTCACTCTACTCACATTCTCCTGAGAACTTCCACTATTCCATACCTTCCAATCTTAGCTGGAAATTATTTACATCCTCCCTTGTTGTAAGGTTCTTCCTATCGCAAGATTCTCTCTATGAGAGCTCCACTTGTTCTTTTCTTCTATTACATCCTTCTAGTTGAAATTCTATATCACAATACTTTGTCTGTTGATACCTATAATCAACATATACAATTTATTACCCAAGTTATTACCTACAATATTTTCTTCAGGATATTGTTTCCAAACATTCATTTTCATATTTGCTCCTTGGCTGGAATGATCTCCAATCTGTATTATTTCTCATTGTTTCAAAGTTCCTTTACTGAACTTATCCCTTTACTCCAATACACGGGAGTCTCCCTTCTACTATGATTGTCCTTCATCTTCTACTCTTCCTGAAGATATTCTCTTACTCATGGTTCTTTTTCATGGTTCCTCTGATTGTTATCCTCACTTTCCTTTGCACCTGTGTTGTTGTAATAATTTCAATTTCCTGCAAACATTCAAATGAGCAGTTTTATATCGCTATGATACCAAAAATGATGACCTATCAGGTCAAATCCCACAAATACAAAGTAAGAATATACTATGTTGATAGCTCCAATGCTCTGGCTTCTCTAAAATATGCCCTCTGATACTAATTCCTCGAATAAAATAGAGTTTTGGAATCTATGTTTGTGTATAGATCGAAAATTTCAAGCATTTCATCAGGAGCACTTAGCTTTAGCACTCTTTAAATTGACGCTTAGCCTCCTTTATAAATAAATATCTTTAAAACACTTAATATTTTCCTCAAAGCACTTATCTCAATGGAACCTTATAAACTCTTGTGTTAAGCCTTTATCGCATATGACCAAGGGATATGTTTGTAAGATAACAAATGGGTGGTTTACCACTTTACCGGAGTGTTGGGGTACCGGGGATACTTTTCCACTCCTTAACGGTATATCTGAGATAGTAGGTTGATATATCGATATGGTCGGACCGCTATGAAACCGTGATCGTTGGAAACGAGATCTCAGGGATCGAGAGATAGGGCATCGGGATGTCGGGCATTGGTTGCTACCTTAGACTTAGTTGGAAATACACCAGGCCCAATAAGCCAGTATGCCAGGGAACTAATGTGTCGGGCGGATGATAGGACCGATACACCAGCCCATCGGTATTTCTATGTATCGGGCATTTTGCATAAATGCCAAATAGTTTGAACGCCCAAGCTGATATAATCGATGGTCGGGAATTAATGATGAAAAAGGATCTACGGTCTAGATCCTTCGATCTATAAACTCTACTTCCAATTATCGGGATCATTGATCTTTCAAGTGATCGATGATCAATATCGATCTCGATCAAATGATTTATATGCAATGAGTTCACAATCAAACGATTGATATTTAACCTCATTCAATGACTTTGGTAAAATAAATAAATTTCCTCTGCCCGGAAGGTAATTCGAACTTTGCTCTCAAAACCCGAACCTCGGAACCTACAATCCAATATTATGAATGGAGTCCTAACACACAATTGAACCTAATCATGATACAGAGGGATGCATACAATGTTCTGAAAATGGAATTTAACCCAAACATAACTATATTAAAGACCAGGGATAATCTTCCTAGTTCTAAATACACAAATAGGTCCTCCATGTTCCTTTCATACATCAAATCTATCACACACAGACTCTCCAAATCACTCTCGCCTAGTCAACCCTCTCTTTCTTTGCCCGAAGGCTTACAATATAAGCATGGAAGATCAACTCCCAACTCATTAAACAAACCTATAACATTTATGAACTAATTATAACAATAGAAGTTCAAATCTCGATAATTGATGAGGATTAATTAATCGAATCCCCCACACTTAGGAAAATCCACCCAACTTAACAAATTTGCTCAAAAAACCCTATCCTTCTAGAATTCTTAAAAACATAGAGATTACAATAAATTAAATTTAGGGAACCCACTCCCTTAGTAAATTTTAAAGACCCCTTAGGCCTCTTCAAAATGATTGATTTTCTTATGGGAATGTTCCTGCATCATATAATCAGTGCAAAGGATTCTTCTAATGTCACACATCCAAAAATACACTCATAAAAAATTATTTTTTTTATATTTAATTAATTTCTCGAGTCTCGTACATGGAAGGTAGTTCACATACGACATTTAAAAATCCCTTTGGGTCCAAAGTCCTCATACTATGTTGTTGTACAAACTTTGCTAACAATGATAGACATTGTCAAAAATAAAGCTTAAGGTAAAACACCCATATTGTCAACACATAAATACATAAGTTATGAGGTATTTAGAAACTTTGTAATATACCCTCGTATTCTATAGTGAGCAATTAAATCATGTTACAAATCTCAACTCAAGTTCGGAATGGAAAACCTAGCGCTTATGGTTTTTTTACATATACAACCCATGGTAATTCATTTGAGTTTCTATATAGGAAAAGGTACTCGTAACCCTAGTACCTATATGTAACACTTGTCTTGTTTCAAATGTCTATGATATATCGATACTATCTCTACCTATGTACAACACTTAAGGATCTCTTAACTACTATACGCTACTTTCAAAGTAACACTTTAATTCTTGGTTGAGGTTGGTGTGTATTTTGTTAAGGTTTAAGTTATTATTAGAGTTCTTTGCATTTTACTAGATAACAATAGCATAAGATAGGATCACTGAGAAATACACAATCACAAGAGACACATCATTTATCCTAGGAAACCCTCATGGGGAAGAAAACCCAGCAAAACTTTCTTATTATAGATAGCCAATACAATGCCAAGAGATAACTCAAACAAATACAGAAAGTCCTCTCCCAAGAATGTGCCTCTCTCTCTCTCTCTCTCTCTCTCTCTCTCTCTCTCTCTCCAACTGCAGCTCTGGAACTTGCTCCTCAATGAACAAGTGAGTGTGTGTCTAAGTGAGGCGCTAGCCTCCTTATTTATACAATTCTGGCATGTGTGGAAGTGTCCCTTCACTGGCAAGGCCGACTTCTCAATCTGGGTGGTTATAACCACCTTTAATATATTTTGGGGCCTCTTTAATATATTTTGGGGCCGACTTCTTATTCTGCCTATTACAATTATACTTTAACCAATCCGCAAAAGGGGATTTG
>ML778785.1:312180-325041 GCA_009831015.1 Picea engelmannii
TGCAGTAACCAAGATCACAAGAAGAAATACCATGCACAAGTACACAAGAAGTATCTTGGTAAACCCTTCTCAACAAGGGAAGAAAACCCAGCCAATCCTTTGCTATATTCTTCAAGAGAAAGACCTCCCACACCATAAACCTAGCACACAAATGGGTGCTCACAAAACCAAGAAGACTAGCGCCCAAGAGAGGTGCACACTTCAGCCCTAGAACAAGTACTTGCTGAAATTTCCAAACTCACATGTGTGTTATATTTCCTCAATGGGGAAATCACCTTTATTTATATTAGACTGGACACATCAAAAGTAGTGTTTATTGGCACAACAGGGTCGACCTCAATAACTTAGAATATAATTAATAATTACCATATAAATTATCTTTCACTTTATGGTGGGGCCGACCTGTACCCTTTACATCACAATTAGGGTTACAGGTAAATCTAACTCTTAGACAATATAGCAAGGGATCTCACACACCCACTAGTGCTCAGCCACTAGGGGCACGTCCACCTGTGCTTAGCCACAGGGACGTCCAAGTCAACAGATCTCTATCTCATTGCGTCTCACAGGAGAATCATCTGGACACACACTCACTAGTGCTTAGCCACTAGGAGCACGTCCACATGTGCTCAGCCACAGGGATGTCCTACACAACAGATCTCTATCTCACTGCGTCTCACAGGAGAATCATCTGGAGTACCACATCGTCTCAACTCTCTACATAGAAGAGAACAGTAAACCCATCACATGGGCTCCTTCACCCCTCACAGGGGTACACATCGTTTCATCTTAAACAACACACCCATCTCATGGGCATCTTCCTTTCTCAGGGGCACACAACGTTCCATCTCCGTCTCAGAGAACGACACACCCAGCTCATGGACATCTTCCCTACACAGGGGCACACAATGTTCCATCTCCATCTCAAAGAGGAACAACACACCCATCTCATGGGCACACCCAACTCATGAGCTCTCTTACAGGCCAACTCACTCAGTCTGTATCCTGGAGGATGTCTCATGCAGTTGTAATCATCAACACTCCCTCTCAGCTAGGGAGGCATTCTCCATCAAGCCAAGTCTCTCACGGAAGTACTCGAACTTCGTCTTGGCTGTAGTCATCAAAACTCCCTCTCAGCTAGGGAGGTATTCTCCACTAGACCAGGTCTCTCACGAAAGTACTTGAATTTCGTCTTGGAAATAATCACCAACACTCCCTCTCAACTAGGGAGGTGGTCTCCACTAGGCCAAGTCTCTCACGAAAGTACTCGAACTTCGTCTTGGCAAGCGGTTTGGTGAAAATATTTGCAATCTGCTCTTGTGTAGGAAGGTACTGCACGTTTACTGCTTTCCTCTGCACCATGTCTCTGATATAATTATATTTTATCTCAATGTGTTTCGATCTATCGTGAAACACAGGGTTCTCAGAGAGCTTCACACAACTCTGGTTATCACAATGAATAATGGTAGGATCCATCTCATGATCAAATAAATCTGTCAGAAGTTTGCGAAGCCACACTGCTTCGCGGACTGCCACACTCAATGCTATATACTCTGCTTTTGCGGTACTCAAGGCCACAGAGCTCTGTTTCCTGTTGCACCAGGAAACCATGGTAGATTCCAAGGTAAAACAACAACCGGATGTGCTCTTCCAGTCCACTGCGCTCCCTACCCAATCTACATTGGCATATCTCTGCAAACTCAAGTCTACACTGGAGGCATATCTCAGGCCATATCCAACAGTGCTTCGTAGATATCTCCATACATGCTTCGTTGTTGTCGAGTGAGTCTGTCTCAGCTAACTCATGAACTGACTAAGTACATTCACTACATAGCATATATCCGGTCTAGTGTTAACCAGATACATCAATGATCCAATCAGCTGTCAGTATAAATGTGGATCGATCTCATCTAAATCAGCATCATTCATTTTCTTTAGATCCATCACCATCGGTGTAGGCATGGATTTGCACTCTGTCATACCGAACTTCTTCAATATCTCCACTGTATATTTTCCTTGACTCMGGAAAATCTCATCAGTTCTCTGCCATACTTCTAGTCCCAAGAAGTAGTGCATCATACCCAKATCCTTCATCTTGAAAACAAAAGTCAATGCTCGCTTGCATTCAGCAAATGTCTTTTTGAATCGRTAAGGAATAAATCATCCACATACAGGACCAAGATCAGGCACTCGTCACCAACAATATGATGATATAGGTTTGGATCAGCAACACTCTTGTTGAAACCCAAACTCATCAAGAATCCATCCATCTTATCGTACCAAGTACAAGGTTCCTGCTTTAGTCCATACAGGGCTTTCTTCAACCTGTACACATGATATTTCTCATCGTATGTTACGAATCCCTCTAGCTACTTGATGTAAACTTCTTCCTCAATCTCACCATTGAGAAAGGTTGTCTTTACATCCATCTGATGTAGTTTCCAACTCATGGATGATAATACAGAGGGAAGTGTATCGGGCTACTGGATCAAATATCTCATCATAGTCAACTCTCTCTACTTGTGAGAATTCTCTGGCTACAAATCTCGCTTTGTATTTCTCAATACTTCCATCAGCTGCATGTTTGATCATATAGATCCACTTGGAAGTCACTACAGACTTATTTTCTCATCTCGGAACAATATCCCATACATCATTCTTCAAAATGGACTGATACTCTCTTGTCATGGCATCTTACCATACCTGCTAACCTATTGTTTCTCCATGACAATAAGGCTATGTATCAGCAATGTGGCTCATGGCTAAAGAATAGCTCGAAAACCTTTTGGTCTCTTGCTCTCTCGGAATATGCCTTGAGAGGTTGCATGTCCTTCTACCTCTTGCAGAGTTTGTCAAGCCCAGACAGGCCTTTTATGGCCTGCTGCAATGACTCTGGGAATATCAACTGGAGCAATTGGATCAAATGTAACAATGGTTGTCTCCCTTTGAATTGTTGAAGGGGAGAAGGTAATGTCTCTTCCTTCTTCTCAAATAGTTTAACTCCCTCTGAGTCAAGTAACTCCCTCTGAAGTCTAAAGGATAGGTATCTTCCTTTTTTTTGTTTGCTAACCTGGAGATGTCTCATGTCGTCTCAGGTTCTCTACTAATTCTACAGTATTTTCATCACCTCCGTACTAGGATAATAACCAAGATGGCCTCCCATAGGGATGGCTTCCTGTACTAGAATAATAATCAATAAATAAGGGTTGGACTCCCGTTCCAGGGATAATGTTCCAAGTCATGAGGGCTCCCACACTAGAGATAATACCCTTCACTATCAAAGATGCAATCAACTACAGGTTTAATCAAACAAAATTACCTTAGTCTACAGTCATGCTCAATCTTGCATTTGGTTTAGAGGAAGTAATCCTCATCTCTCTTGTCTTCATCCTTTTGAGGTGGGTATGGATCGATGTTGGCGGTGGAAGCATATTGTCTTCCTTTCTTTCTAGTAGGACAATTTCTCGCATAGTGTCCATACTTGTCACATCTGAAGCACTGGATCTTTGTCATGTCTCTTCTCTGATCATAACCTGAGGCTGATGAAGTCTTCTCATCTTTGAATGTTTGTCTGAAATTTCTTTTAAATCTTCCTCCTCTCTTTGTACGAAGTGCAAGAGTATGATTGTCATCAAGAGGGAAGTCTTCCACTCCTCTAGCTCTAAGTCTGATTTCTTCTTGGGTACAGTCTGTCCACAGACGATCAAAAGTAGGTAGTTTTTCTCTTCCACTAATACTTTGAAGAAATTGTTCCCAATGTTTTGGAAGATTATTGAGAGTGGTCAAAACAAGTTCTCTGTCAAATATGATTTCTCCAATGGCACCTAGTTGATCTCTAATCTATGATATCTTCATAAAGAAGCCAGCAACGGTGTCACCTTTTGTCATCTTGATACTTTGAAGTTAGCCCTTCAATGTGAGAGCTATGAGGGTGTTCTCATTCTCAAACATATTCTTCAATGCTTCATACATTTCATAAGTTGTCTTCAGGTTGGCAATACGAGGTAGGAGTTCATCTCTTACTAAGTAGATGATTATCTTCCTTGCCTTGACGTCACCTTTCTTCCTTCTCTTCATCGGTAGTTGTCTCTGGTAAAGTCTTTTGTATCACACTCAATAGGTCATCCTCTTCAAGGGTGATCTAGATTCTAAAGTCTTGACTTCCAAGAGCTGAAGTTGCTTGATCCATCAAGCCTATCTTCCACCAAAGTTATGTTCTTCGTATTTTCAGATTCTTTACAAACCCTTGCCAACTAGGCTAGAAAACCTAACGGCTAGGCTAGACTAGCAATGTTGGGCTTATGACTACCAACAATAAGCCTTGAAGTCCGGAAGAACACAGGAAGCTTGAAGGTTTCTTCAAAGAGCTGTAGAAACCCTAAAACCAAAAATCTGCAGAAAATTTCAGAACCATAGAAACCTTAGGGCCAAAAATCCAAAATGCTCGAAATTTCACTCTAAGAGTCTCTGGAGGTGCGTTGGAGGAGTCCGTACTCTCCTATGCCAAAATTATCCCCAACGTCCAAGTACGGTTCAGCAAAAAGAGGACGGCTTACTTTGGAGGCTTGTGCAATGGCTTCTTCAAGTCCTAAGCTCTGATGCCATGTTGATTTTACACTAGGCTATGCTCAAGCATGAAGTTTATTCCAATTTTAGCATTTTACTTGAACCATAAACAATTGCAGTTACACCATAAACAATTTGCTGCAGTAATCGAGATCACAAGAAGAAATACCATGCACAAGTACACAAGAAGTATCCTAGGAAACCCTTCTCAACAAGGAAAGAAAACCCAACCAATTCTTTGTTATATTCTTCAAGAGAAAGACCTCCCACACCATAAACCTAGCACACAAAAGGGTGCTCACAAAACCAAGAATACTAACGCCCAAGAGAGGTGCGCACTTCAGCCCTAGAACAAGTACTTGCTGAAATTTCCAAACTCACATGTGTGTTATATTTCCTCAATGGGGAAATCACCTTTATTTATATTAGACTGGACACATCAAAAGTGGTGTCTATTGGCACAACAGGGCCGACCTCAATAACTTCGAATATAATTAATGACTACCATATTAATTATCTTTCACTTTAATTATCTTTCACTTTATGGTGGGGCCGACATGTACCCTTTACATCACAATTAGGGTTACAGGTAAATCTGACTCTTAGACAATATAGCAAGGGATCTCACACACCCACTAGTGCTCAGCCACTAGGGGCACGTCCACCTGTGCTCAGCCATAGGGACGTCCAAGTCAACAGATCTCTATCTCACTGCGTCTCACAGGAGAATCCTTTGGACACACACTCACTAGTGCTTAGCCACTAGGATAACATCCACATGTGCTCAGCCACAGGGACATCCTACTCAACAGATCTCTATCTCACTGTGTCTCACAGGAGAATCATCTGAAGTACCACATCGTCTCAACTCTCTACACAGAGGAGAACAGTAAATGCATCACATGGGCTCCTTCACCCCTCACAGGGGTACACATCGTTTCATCTTAAACGACACACCCATCTCATGGGCATCTTCCCTTCTCAGGGGCACACATCGTTTCATCTCCGTCTCAGAGAGAACGACACACCCAACTCATGGACATCTTCCCTACACAAGGGCACACAACGTTCCACCTCTATCTCAAAGAGGAACAACACACCCATCTCATGGGCACACCCAACTCATGGGCTCTCTCACAAGCCGACTCACTCAGTCTATGTCCTGGAGGATGTCTCACGCAACTGTAATCATCAACATCAAGTACATGCTAAATGAAATAAACCTCATGCTTGAGCCTAGCATAGTGAAAATTCAACATGGTATCAGAGCTTAGGACTTGAAAGAGCCATTGCACAAGCCTTCAAGCAAGCCCTCCTCTCTTCTGCAGAACCGTACGGCCCTCCTAGGGTTTCCAGAAAAAGGTACGACCCTCTCCTTTTTGGTTGTTTCGACACCTTTGAAACGTTGGGGAAAATTTTTACATAGGAGTGTACGACCTCCTTCAGCGCACCTCCAACAACTTTCAAATTCCAATTCTGAGAATTTTGGATTTTTGGCCCTAGGGTTTCTAGGATTCTGCAATTTTCTGCAGCCATTGAAGGAGTTTTTCAGCTCACCAGTGTTCTTTTGACTTTCAAGGCTTATTGTTGGCAGTCATAAGTCCAACAAAACCTAAGGTTACTATCCTAGCCTAGCCTAGCAGTTAGGTTTCCTAGCGTAGTTGCTAAGGGTTTGTGAAAGAATCTGCAAACCATGAGGAACAGAACCTTGGTGGAAGATAGGCTTGATGGATCAAGCAACTTCAGTTCCTAGAAGTCAAGACTACAGATCACCCTGGAAGAGGATGACCTATTGAGTGTGATACAAAAGGCTTTACCAAAGACAACTACCGATGAAGAGAAAGAAGAATGGAAGGAAGATAACGTCAAGGCAAGGAATACAATCATCTACTCAAAGAGAGATTGTCCTACCAGGAAGAAAGGAAGACAACTTGCCTCCAGTGCTGATGTTGATCCAAAGCCACATCAGAGAGATGAAGACATCAAAGATGAAGCCTTCTTATTCATATCAGCACTCTCAGGTACAGTTCCTACTGATAATGATATTTGGTTAATTGACAGTGGTGCCTCCAAGCACATGACTGGATATAGAGATTATCTGACAAATCTTGTTGAGAAAGAGATGAGTCTACATGTTGTACTTGGAGACAATGCCAGATATAATGTGAAAGGGGTTGGAACTTCTACATTCCAACTAGATTCTGACATACCCCTTTAGTTGAGTGAGGTATTATATGTACCTAGGATGAAAAGGAACCTTGTCTATGTTTTTGCCTTAGAGGATAAAGGCTACAAGGTTACCTTTTATGAAGGAAAATCTCTTGCATGGTACAAGAACTCACATATGGATTATGCTTGAGTAATTGGTGTTCGAGAAAACAGCTTATACAAGTTGATTGTCCGACCAGTCTAGGCCCTGTTACATGATACTATCAGCTTGAGTGAGCTATGGCATAGGAGACTTCCTCATATTCATTATAGAGCCCTTCCCGCTCTAGGGAAGATGGTAACAGGCCTTCCAGAGATACAGTTTCAGCATAATGGCGTTTGCAGAGGTTGTGCTCTTGGCAAGAATGTCAAGGGGTCCTTCTTGAGCAATGACAGCAGATCCAAGGGGATCTTGGACTTGATACATTCAGATGTGTGTGGACCCATGACCGTTGCTTCCTTGAACGGATATTTGTACTATGTGCTCTTCATTGATGATCACTCTAAGAAGAGGTGGATTTATTTCTTGAAGACCAAGGATGGAGTCCTTACGAGATTTCAAGAATTCAAAGCTCAGGTTGAGAACCTGACCGGAAGGAGGATCAAGGTGCTAAGATCAGATAATGGAGGAGAGTACACCTCCAAGGATTTCAGTGATTTTTATATTGAGGCAGGGATCAAGAGGGAGTACAGAGTTCCTTATAGCCCTCAGCAAAATGGTGTTGCAAAGAGGAAGAACAGAACCATCATTGAGGCAACCAAAGCAATGATACATGATCAGAATCTACCTATGATTCTGTGGGCAGAAGCATCCATGACAACAGTATATGTTCAGAACAGGAGTCCTCACCAGATTTTGAAGAACATGACTCCCGAAGAAGCCTTCACCGGAGTGAAGCCTGAGGTTGGACACTTCAAGATATTTGGGTGTCCAGTATAATTTCATGTACCCAAGGAGAAGAGGTCCAAGCTAGACCCTTCACGCAGAAAGGGTACATTTGTGGGATACAGTGAATCTTCGAAGGCATATCGGATCTACATCCTTGGTCAGAGATAGATTGAGGTAAGCAGAGATGTCATCTTTGAGGAAGAGATAGCCTTTCGAAGATCCAGAGAATCTCAAATGGAGATTGACAGTGAGACAATACCTTCTCCCCCTTTAGCAGTTCAGAGGGAGACAGCCATTAATCCAGTTGATCCAGTTGATCTAGTTGATCCAATTGCTCCAGTTGATCCAATTGCTCAAGTAGGCCATAAAAGGCCTACCTGGGCTCGACAAACTCTGCAGGAGGCAGAGGGACATGCAGCTCCTCAAAGCACATTCTGAGAGAGCAAGAGACCACAGAGATTTTCGAGCTATGTTTCAGCCATGAGCCACATCATTAATATTGAGCCTTCTTGTCATGGAGAAGCAGCAGGGCAGCAGGTATGGCAAGATGCCATGACAGAAGAGTATCAGTCCACCATGAAGAATGATGTATGGTATATTGTTCCGAGACCAGAAGGGAACTCTGTAGTGACTTCCAAGTGGATCTATAAGATCAAGCATGCAGTTGATGGAAGTGTTAAGAAGTACAAAGCAAGATTTGTGGCCAGAGGATTCTCACAGGTGGAGGGAATTGATTATGAGGAGACAATTGATCTTGTAGCCCGATACACTTCCATCCGTACTATCATTGCACTAGTTGCATCCATGGGTTGGAAACTACATCAGATGGATGTAAACAGTCAAGACAGCCTTTCTCAATGGTGAGATTGTGGAAGAGGTTTACATCGAGCAGCCAGAGGGATTTGTGATACATGAGGAGAAATCTCATGTGTGCAAGTTGAAGAAAGACCTGTATGGACTAAAACAGGCACCTCGTGCTTGGTACGAGAAGATGGATGGATTCCTGATGAGTTTGGGCTTCAGCAAGAGTGTTGTTGATCCAAACCTATATTATCACATTGTTGGTGACGAGTGCCTGATCTTGGTCCTGTACGTTGATTACTTATTCCTCACCGGTTCAAAAAGACTTATTGTTGAATTGAAGCGTGCATTGACTTTTGAATTCGAGATGAAGGACCTGGGTATGATGCACTACTTCTTGGGACTAGAAGTATGGTAGAGAACTAATGAGATTTTCCTGAGTCAAGGAAAATATACAGTGGAGATATTGAAGAAGTTCGGTATGGTAGACTGCAAATCCATGCCTACACCGATGGTGATGGATCTGAAGAAAATGAATGAGGCTTCTACTGATTCAGGCGAGATTGATCCTCATCTATATCGACAGTTGATTGGATCATTGATGTATCTGGTTAACACCAGACCTGATATATGTTATGCAGTGAACGTACTCAATCAATTTATGAGTCAGCCAAGACAAACTCACTGGATAGCAGCGAAGCATGTATTGAGATATCTACGAGGCACAGTTGGATATGCCCAGAGATATGCCTCCCATGTAGACATGAGATTGCAGGGATATGCCGATGCAGATTGAGCAGGGAGCGCAATGGACCAGAAGAGCACATATGGTTGTTGTTTCACCTTGGGGTCTGCCATGGTTTCCTAGTGCAGTAGGAAACAAAGCTCTGTGGCTTTGAGTACCGCAAAAGCAGAGTATATAGCATTGAGTGTGGCTTCGCAAGCTTGCAGATTTATTTGATCATGAGATGGATTCTACCATTATTCATTGTGATAACCAGAGTTGTGTGAAGCTTTCAAAGAATCCTGTGTTTCACGATAAATCGAAACACATTGAGATCAAATACCATTATATCAAAGATATGGTGCAGAGGAAAGCAGTACACATGCAATACCTTTCTACACATGAGCAAATTGCAGATGTCTTCACCAAACCGCTTGCCAGGACGAAGTTCGAGTACTTTCGTGAGAGACTTGGCTTGGTGGAGAATGCCTCCTTAGCTGAGAGGGAGTGTTGATGATTCCAGCGTCGTGTGACATTCTCCAGGATAGGTTCTCCTCTGTGACTGAATTGATTCCGACCTGTGAGAGAGCCCAGTGTTGGGTGTGCCCATGTGATGGGGTGTATCGTTCTCCTCTCGACTATGTTGAGTCGTGCCCCAGTGTTGGGTGTGCCCATGTGATGGGTGTATCGTTCTCCTCTGTGTGAGAGTTGAGTCAATGTGGTACTCCAAATGATTCTCCTATAGACTCAGTTGAGATAGAGATCCGTTGAGTATGACGTCCCTGTGGCTGAGCACAGGTGGACGTGTCCCTAGTGGCTGAGCACTAGTGGATGTGTGGATCCCTTGCTATATTGTCCGAGTGTAAAACTTACTTGTAACCTTAATTGTGATGTAAAGGGTACAAGTCGGCCCCACCATATGTGAAAGATAATTAATGTTTATTGTAATAAATAATTATATTTCCGAGTTATTGAGGTCGTCCTTATGCCAATAGACACACCTATTGTTGTGTCTGGTCTAGTATAAATAGAGGTGATTTCCCCATTGAGGAAACACACACTCACACACTTGTCACTTGTGATTTGGAAATTTCAGACCTACCTTTAGGGCTGAAGTGCGCACCTCTCTTGGGCGCTAGTTTCAAGGTTGTAGAAGCACCCTCTTGTGTGCATTAGGGTTTATGGTTGGGGGATCTTCTCTTGATAATATAGCAAAGGATTGTTGGGTTTTCTTCCCTTGAGTAGAAGGGTTTCCCAGGATAAATCTTGTGTATCTTGTGCATGGTAATTCTTCTTGTGATCTTGGTTATTGCATCACTTGTGTATGGTGTAGCTGCATTTCTTTATGGTTCAAGTACATGCTAAATGAAATAAACCTCATGCTTGAGCCTAGCATAGTGAAAATTCAACACTTCTTGGTGGCTTTGTGAGTTCTCAACGAGCTTGACAATAGGGGAAACTAACGATCTTCCTTCCACTGGTTAGACTGTCTTGAAGGAAACTAGCTCTGATACCATGTTAAGAATTTGGTGTGCCCGTTTAACCATAGACAATTTTACACCAATGTCACCCAACCATAGGCACTTACACATGCCACCCCCGAACATAGTAACCTTTTCTTAGATAGATTCCGGCAAGTCCACTTTAGAACCAACAGATAAATCCTAGCACAATGGCTAGCTTAACCAGAAATGCCAACACAGTTGTGGCAGCAGCACAATAGCAAGAGGGCATACCTTAACCAAGAGAAGCACACAAGAGAGAGATACCAGAAAGACTGAGCAAGGAGAGACTTCACCATTGCAGCTACTGCGTCACCTTCCTCGGACTTGCGCCTCATCCTGCGTCACCTTCCTCGGAATTGCAATTGTTGCTCCTCAAACTTGCACCTTAACTGAGTGAGTGAGAGTGTGCAAATGAGGTAGTGGCTTACCTCTATTTATACTAACCTGTCCAAGTAACTTTTCATGTGGGGTCGACTTCTCTTTCTGGAGCCTTCTAATTCTTTATTATTATTCTCCTTGGGCCGACTTCTCTTCTAGGGTATTTCCACATCTGTTTAATGGTTCTCTTGCTTCTAGAATCTTCTATTCTAAGCACAAAGGTTATACTGGAGATTAATACCTCACGCAGCTACCAAAACATCAACACATATATGGAGGCTTGTATATTGCATTTGGATCTTGATGGAGTGTTAGGTTCGATGAGGGTCTTGCACACATAATCCACACATTTGACCCCCTAGAGCATAACATGGAGAGGGAAACCCATCAACTAAGGGTATTTCCTAGGTTTATGCCTCATCACTTGATTTCATATGCATTGAGATGGTGCACCCTCTTTATAGAACACATATCCCTAGGGTGTGTTAACCCTCGATTTCACTTCAAAGTACCTCATTTTCTTTGCCAAATATGTTCCAGCATATGAGCAAATCTCGTGCCTATCTTGAGATGATGTCAGAGCCCAAAATTCCATGATCAATTGTGCCATCACAATGACTTGTATTATGTATCATGATCAGCCAAAAGTGTGACCATTGTATCTTATGTATTGTACTAGACCATGCTTAGTGATCTAAGTAAAGTGTTTTTTCATCTACGTGGTTGCTCTAGACCCTTTGTGGTTTGTCATGGCCCATCCTCTTAGTCCCCATTTCAAGATAGTGTGTCTTGTACTAACCATCTCATGGAGGTCATTTATGGCCGAGGCTGGTGTGTGGGGGTCTTGGAGTGGATCTATTAGGACACATCACTTAGGGAACCCCTAAGTTTTTTCACTTTACCCTTATGTAAAAGTGTTTCTCATGTATTGTAACCATTATTATACCTAGAGAGCACACTTATTTTATGCTTAAGCATGGATCTCCTTATGTATTTGTCACACTTTGGCCTAGGTGACTATCCCCCCCCAGCACTTTGGTGCACTTTGGCGACTCGTGACATGTATTCATCATTTGAGATCACTCTACATATTTTTATGCTGAGACACAATGCCTAGGAAGCTGAACAATGCCTTAGGCATTTGTCACAGCACACTAGGCACTTGAGAGCTATTCTTCATGCACTTGGACCATTCATGCCATACCACATCACCATATATGGAAGCATGGGTCATCTTTAGATGAGCCATCCACCTTGGAGGTTGCATCACTTGGTCATTAGAGCATCTACTTGGCACATGTAGACCTATTTTGACCCTCCTAGGCTTGTGGGAGGTGGTTAGCATGACTTGGGGAGGAGGTTACACATTGGAGACCTCGCTCATGACCATTGGAGCTATTTTGGAAGATTCGTCCCCTCTTTGCGTCTCCCACGTGCCACACTTGTGGACTTTCCTTTTCTTGAGCATTGTCATTGGCCTATTTAGTGGATCGATCTTCAATGGATAGGCATCTTGGGGTGGTTACCATGGATCATGGAGGGACATTCAACTCCCTTGTCTTCTACTTGACTATTTTTGGTGGGACGTCTCCCTCTCCTAGGGGAATATTGTACATGTGGCACATCTTGTTGATTTTTTAATAAGCTAGGTTAAGCATGAAGTTCATTCCATTTTTAGCATTTAACCATAACCATAAATGTTGTAGCAACCAAGATCACAAGAAGAAGCACCATGCACAAGAACACAAGAAGTATCCTGGGAAACCCTTCTCAACAAGGGAAGAAAACCC
>ML778785.1:327149-347230 GCA_009831015.1 Picea engelmannii
TCACTGTATATTTTCCTTGACTCAGGAAAATCTCATCGGTCCTTTGTCATACTTCTTGTCCCAAGAAGTAGTGCATCATACTCAGATTCTTCATCTCGAATTCAGAAGTCAAGGATTACTTGTATCCAACAACAAGGCTTTCTAAATAAGTCATGAAAATTAGGCTCTCGTCACCAACATTGCAATGATATAGGTTTGGATCAGCAACACTCTTGCTGAAATCCAAACTCATCAAGAATCTATCTATCTGATATAGTTTCCAACTCATGGATGGTAGTACGGATGGAAGTGTATCAGGTTTACTGGATCAAGTGTCTCATCATAGACAACTCCCTTTGTTTGTGAGAAACCTCTGGCTAGAGATCTTGTTTTGTATTTCTCGACACTTCCATCAGCTGCATGCTTGATCTTATAGATCCACTTGGAAGTTACCACAGACTTCCCTTCTAGTCCCTGAATAATATCTTATACATCATTCTTTAAGATATACTRGTATTCTTCTGTTATGGYATCTTGCTATACCTGTTCTCTTGTTGCCTCTCTAAGACAAGGAGGCTCAACATCAATGAAGTGGCTCATGACTGAAGGATAGCTCGAAAATCTCTTTTGCTTTCTCGGGATGTGCCTTGAGAGGCTTGTATGTTTCTCTGCCTCTTGCAGAGTGAGTCTAGGTAGGCCTTTTATGCCCTACTGGAATATCTCTGAACATATCAACTGGAGCAACTGGATCAACTGGAATAATGTTTGTCTCCCTCTGAACTGCTGAAGGGGGAGAAGGCATTGTCTCACTGTCAATCTCCATCTGAGATTCTATGGATCTTTGAAAAGCTATTTCTTCTTCAAGGACAACATCTTTGCTTGTCTCAATCTGTCTCTGACCAGGGATGTCGATCTGGAATGTCTTTGAAGATTCACTGTATCCTTTCTTTCTAAAGGATCTAGCTTGGACTTCTTCTCTTTGGGTACATGAAAATACACTGGGCACCCAAATATCCTAAAGTGTTCAATCTCAGGCTTCACTCCGGTGAAGGCTTCTTCAAGAGTTATGTTTTTCAAAGTCTGGTGAAGACTCTTGTTCTGAACATATACTGTGTCATGCATGCTTCTACCCATAGAATCATAGAAAGATTCTGATCATGTATTATTGTGTTGGTTTCCCCAATGATGGTTCTATTCTTCCTCTTTCTCAAATAGTTTTGACTCCCTCTGAGTCAAGTGGCTTCCTCTGAAGGATAAACATCTTCCTTTGTTTGTTAACCTGTCTGGAACAAGAAAACAAGAGGAACCAAAACAAGAATATCTCCTAAAGGAGAATAATGAGTGTATCTTTAGAATTTAAAACAATTTAAGGATTGTTTTCACAGCGACAACACCTACTTGTAATGTAGCAAACTTTAGAAATATAGGTTAGAGGAATGACAATTTCAACAATCAAACCTGGAGTCTTCACTTTGAGTGTGTTGTTCCTCTGAATGCACTGAGATCCCTTTGCATCCATGACTTCAGCAAAAGTTTCCTTCGTCCTGTAATTACCCTCATGACAATGATACAAATAATATATATACAAGAGCATATCTGAGGGTGATGATATAATTTCTCCAAATGCACATGGTTGATCTCTGTCCTCTGACATCTTCATGAAGGAGGTATGTCACAGTGACACCTTTTTGTATCACCCACAAGAAGTCTTCGTCTTTCAGGAACTTGAAGTTGCTTGATCCATCAATCTTATCCATCATAGTTTTGTTCATCATAATTTTATATTCTTCACAACCCTTTGTCAATTGGGCTAGAAAACCTAACAGTTAGGCTAGGCTAGCACTTTTAGGTTTTATTGGACTTATGACTGCCAACAATAAGCCTTTGAAAGATAGGAGAACACTAGTGTGTTGAAGAGCTCCTTCAATGAGTTGCAGAAACCCTAATTCTGAAAATTTTTGCAGAAATTAGCGAAAACCCTAGGACCAAAAATTGAAAATGCTCATAATTTCATTTTGAGAGTCTCTGGAGATGCGCTGGAGGATGTTGTACTCTTCTATGCCAAAAATAGCCCAAGCGTCCAAGTATTAAGGGTTGGATCACCAATGAAAGGAGGGTCGTACAGATTTTTCTGGAAACCCTAGGAGGGTCATACGGTTCTGTAAAAGAGAGAGGAGACTTGGTAGATGCTTGTGCAATGGGTTCTTTCAAGACCTATGCTCTGACACCATGTTGATATTTTAATAAGCTAGGTTAAGCATGAAGTTCATTCCATTTTTAGCATTTAACCATAACCATAAATGTTGCAGCAACCAAGATCACAAGAAGAAGCACCATGCACAAGAACACAAGAAGTATCCTGGGAAACCCTTCTCAACAAGGGAAGAAAACCCAGCCAAATCCTTTGCTATATTCCTCAAGAGAAAGACCTTCACCACCAAGATAAACCCTAGCACACAAGAGGGTGCTCAAACCCTAGAACTTTAGCGCCCAAGAGAGGTGCGCACTTTTCCCAAAGAAGTGTACTTGCTGAAATTTCCAAACTCACATGAAAGATGTGTTTCCTTAATGGGGAATTTTCCTTTACTTATACTAACTTGAACCTGTCAACAGAAGTGTCTATTGGCACAACAGGGCCGACCTCACTAACTTATAATATAATTAATATTAACCAAATTAATTATCTTTTACATTAACTAACAGTTACATTAAGGTAGGGCCGACCTGTACCGTTTACATTACAATTAGGGTTACAGGCAGGTCTGACTCTTGTACAATATAGCAAAGGATCTGATACACCCACTAGTGCTCATCCACTAGGGGCACATCCATAGGGATGACCATATCTCTGGCTCACTGCATTACACAGAAGAACCAAATCTTCACACATTCACCTGTGCTCGTCCACGGGCATGTCCACTCTACAGATCTTCTTTCCCACTGCCTCACACAGAAGAATCATCTGGAGTTTCTCGTCAACTCTGCTGCTCAGAGGAGGGTAATACATCATCTTCATTTCTATTCACATGACGATGAACCCAGCACTTTGGGATTTCACACATTCACCTTGTGCTAAGCCATAGGCACGTCTAACTCAACAGATAGTCTTTCCCACTGGATAATCATCTGGAGTTCTTCTCAACTCTCTGAATGGAGGAGGTCATCTCTACGTTCCATCTCTGTCTTAGGTGGGAACCACGTACCCTTCTTAGGGGCTTTCTCTCAGGTTTGTAAGCTGGAGAAAGACTCACATAGCTACAATGATCCACATCTCACAGGTTTGTAAGCTGGAAAATGTCTCACTTAGCTGCAATCATCAACACGTCTACTATGTTATTTTATGTATTATTTGACCTTGTCCTCACAGTTAGTTGGAGGACAAGTCCTTTGTGAGATCCCCTAGGATAGACCTAAGGAAATGAAAATATTATTGTAATAAGAGGGTTGTTGAAGCCTCCTCTATAAAAGAGGCTCCCCCTTACACTATTATTTGTTGTTGATTCACTGTTGAAAATACAACTTGTTGAATATCTACCTTTTGAGGCGATTTGGTGTCAATTTTTCAAGCTCTTCTCCCTTGGTTGCTATTTGGTGCTTCAAGATTGATTGTGAATTTTCAGGTCTTCTACAAAGCTAGCAAAGTCGATCCATTGAAAGGTAACGTCCACCACTTGGAAGGAAATCATTTTGGGGTAACTCCTCTCCTATTTCCTTTGTTAGTTTGGTAAGTGTTTATTGATTCCTTGTTCTATCTATCCTCTAGAAACCCTAGCAAGGGTATTGATTTCAATTTATCAAGCTATAGTTTATTTTGCTAGTGAAGGTACTCCTCCTAGGACCCCTTCATAGGGTCTTGGACTTCATTTTCTATCTAGATTAGATAGGAGACTATTGAGTCTTTGAACTGTCTCCTCATTCTAATCCATAAGGAAAATAAACCATTTTGAAGAAGTGTTTCTTCTTGACCACATAAACCCCTGTTGGATAAGGCACTTGTCTTCTCCCATCAACCTCCAAAATTATAAAAAAACCCAAAATCTTTTTCTCTTTTTTGTTTATTTAGAAATCTAAAGGAAATATTGAAAATCTTTAGTTTAGATTTATTCTTTCTAGTCTAGTGCTTAATTGATTGCATATCTCATTTCCTAGGCTAGAATCGATTAGGGTTTGATCTTCATTTGCATATCTTGAAACCCTAACTGCCAAATCATCCCTAGAATGGTTCATTTAAATTTATATCTTTCTTTGGGCCATTCTTAGTGTTTAGATAAATCTGGAAATTGCATAAAAAATGATAAAATATCAGATTTACTTAACCTCAAGTCTATATTTATTGCATTCATAGAATATCTAGCATAGACTTGGTATTAAATTCATAAGCTAGAAACGTTTTATCAAGTTCTATCTCCATTTTCTAGTTGTGAATCTTCCTTAAGTTGATTTTACTTGCATATCTTTCACTTAAGGACATACTTGGTAAATTTGATGTCCTTGGTAAATTCAAGGGAATTCTTGCAAAACCCTAAAGTGAATTTACTCTTTGATTCAAGTTCTTCTTATTACACATTGAATAATATATTGTGGACTTGTTTCAAGTAATATTGGGATGTTATTACGTTGAATATCATAAAGCTCTATTCTACAACCTAAGACATCTTGCTCTAAAGTGATTATCTATCATTTCTTGGTTGATATCTCTCTAATCTCAAATCTGGAATTTGCATAATTTAACACATAAAACAGATTTGGAGATCTAGGACAAGCCAAGTTGCGCCTTGGACTTGCCCCTCTTCGAGCAAAAATTGAATTACTCACACATCATCTAAAGTCAACTTGTGTTATAAGATTGCATCTCTTGAGGTTTCATTTAACTTGAAGTTGCTTCTATTGCAAGTTACATTTACTAAGTTGTTGATATTTTATTTCTTCAAAGTTTATCATTAGCTTGGGATGATAATCTATAAAAGGCAAATCTGGAATATCTTTATTGCATACATTACAAATCAGATTTGAGTATGATCCAATTGTCTCTAAGTGGATTGTGGTGGTTTAAGCTCTTTCTCTTGAAGGCTTACCTTAAAGCATTATATCACTAAGCTGTTGAAATCCTTTACTTTACATGTTGTATCTTTGTGGGATTCACTTGTTCTTATTCATTGAAGTAAATCTTTGCTTTCATTGACTAAATCACAATTAAGGTTTTTACTTGGACACTCCTAATAATAAATTGTATATCAAACGGATACCCCCTTTGGCCTCTTGAGAACCTGCCAAAAGTGAAGGGGAGGTTGTATTGAGGTGACAGTGATACAACTCCCATCCATTACCCCAAGGTGGAATCCATGGTTGGGATTTACACTTGAATGCTAGTTTAGGCAGCGACATTTATGACCTGGTTGTCGGGGATAAAGGCCATCACCCAGATTTTGTGGAATAGCTTCTTGTATGTTTATTTTTGATGAGTATGTTTTAAATCTTAACTTATATAGCTCATCTAGTGACTCCATCTAAAGAGAATCTAACAAAAAATTACATTACAAGAAGTAATTCCCATAAAGAAAGATTAAATAGACTTAAAGCTAATGATAATTTGGGATTTTAATTGATTCAAGACATAGGGAATTTACTTATGACTCCAAATCTCTTAATTCTCAAAACATATTGGCAACTCCACATCTTTGGCATTTGTATGATTAGTATGCAATTCTTAAATTTAAAAGATCGCCACCTTGTATGTTTCAAGTATGGACTTTACCAAAAAAAATAATCACGAAAATGTATTTGTTCCTTTTGGATATATCATGCTTTTCGAGATATTCAGATATGCTCCATGTTGATATATTTACCCATGTCCCAAAGTTTGGTGGAAATCCTTGGTTAGCTTCAAGGCACCTTGAATATTTTATGAATTATGTAGTTAAAACTAACATTTTCTATGAGAATATCTTGATGAAAACATTTGCATATTCAATGCAAGGAAAAAGAGCATGAGATTGGTATTCTAATTTCAGCCCTAAAGAAATAAAACCATTCCCACTTTTGATGAAAGAGTTTCAAAGGCATTGGATCTATGGTTATGAAGATGTTGGAGATGCATGTGTTTTTCTTGATATGCAAAACAGAATAGAGGAAAAGATTGATGATCTAATAATGAAATATAATGATAATCCCTCAAGTGATCTTGTGGAAATAGAAAAAATGAAAGATGCATATTTTTCCTTGTGTGATTATATTGAAGCAAAATATGGTGAGACTTCTCCATCAAGGCTTGAAGATGAATTACATGAAGATGCCCATCCTTCTCCTCCCTACCATGAGCCATTGTTACATATTATTTCGGAATTGGAAAAAACAAGGATGAGGAATCCTTTGAAGACTTTGTTGCATCCCCTCAAAAAGAAAACATTGATGAAGAATCTTCTCATACTTCCATTGAAGATCAAGAGACACCTCAAGATTCAGTTGAAAGTCAAATGTATGAGGAGAACTTTAATAAAGACATTGATGGTGAGAGCATCCATCTCTTCCACACGTAAAAGCAATGGTTTGGTGAATGACACTCCACTCCAAATTTTTGAGTGTTGTGATACATCCTTTAGTAATTTGGAAAAGGAAAATCTCATAGGGAAACCCTCATTTGATGAAGAACATAACAACTGTGAGATTGGAAGTATTGATGCTCTCTTCCAAATTCAAAGGCATAAATGGGATAGAAGTTGTTTTTATTTTGATGGGGATCCCATTTATGACACAGATGATGATGATTCTAAGTCTAAGATTGCAGACTTTTGGTCTTATGGACAGCCTAACATAATAAGGGAGTGTGAAAGTTACTTCATGATGAATGAGCAACCATGTTATCTCACTAATAAGGCTGATTTGGAAGTGCACAAAGGGGGGTTTTGTTGAGAATAATAGCTTGGACATGAACTTCTACACAGGTTCCATGTGAACGTGCGTGAAATAATTTGAGATATTTTCGAAAAGTAATATTATTTTCGAAAAGTAATTCTATTTTTGAAAAGTAAATTTTATTTTGTAATTCACTTTAGTTTAAAAGTGAAAGTCTTATTTTTGGCAGTTGAGTCAAAAAAGTGTATTTCATGCATGCATGACTTAGACTAGGAGTAATCTCAGAAATAGATTAGGATTTTGGTCTCAACTAAAACTATAAAGACAGGTCAATACAGAGAGTTCAAACACACAAGGACACTTGAGCAATTGAGCAGGTTGAGCAACAGAGAGAGGGAGAGAGATCAGGCACCCAGGAAAGAGGCATTTCCAGGCAACAAGCAGTCTGGTATAGAGATCTGCATGGTTCCATACAATCGTACAGAAGTCAATATTGTCATACAGACGGGCCAGTACGGACAAGCTATATAGCTATACAGCAGACCGTACTCTCCCAGCAAGCTGTTTCACTTAGTTCGGGGTGTTTTTTGGTATTCGTGCAGTGTTGTTTTTTAAGTAGCTTGTGGAGGTTTCCTTATAAATTTTTCGAAGGAATGAAAAGCTAGTTTTGAAGGAGTAATTACCTGTGTTGTGTGAAATTGAATTTTTTGCTTCCGCTATTTAATTTCCAACTATTGTGTGATTAATGCTATGGTCTGAATTTTTTTCTGCAATAATTAAATTCAGCAATCTACTTGTTTGATTGAGATCATAAGGACTTTAGTCACCTAGGGCTTGGAATTTTCACATGGTATAAGAGCTTATTTCTCTGATAGAGATTCTCTAGGATTTGCAGCGGGAAATCAACTGTAGGGAAGAAGGACCAGCAGTGAGAGGGTTTCAAAGCTTCAATTTCAGATTTGGGAGTTTGTGCAATAGATTTCAGAGATGACATTAGCTAGCCTCAGGTTTGAGAACATGTTCGATGGTGCCTCGAATTTCTTATCATGGAAGGTGAGGCTTACACTCTTACTAGAAGAGAATGATCTCTAGGATATTGTTAAGAACGTTGTTACTCCACCTACAAATCCACAGAAGTTGGTAGCTCACAACAAGAGGGTAGTGAAGGCCAAGTGGATGATATTGGATGCAATAAAAGATCATTTGATCCCTCATATCCGAGAAGAAGACAACAAAGGAGATGTTCGATGCCCTGGTTAGTCTCTACCAAAGTCAGAACATACACAGGAAGATGATATTGCAGAACAAACTCAAACCCATAGTGATGACCAAACCAAACACAGTCACCAGTTACCTTGTGGAGATCACATAGGTTCATGATCAACTTGCAGCAGTTGGGGAAAAATTTGAAGATGCGGAGCCAGTGAACATGGCACTAAATGGATTCCCAACTTCAAGGGAACCATTTGTCCAAGGTATTTGTGCTCGAGAAAACCTTCCTGACTTTGAGAGGCTTTGGGATGACTATATCCAGGAGGAGACTTGGATGGAGTCAAAGACTGGAAAGAAGGATGGTGATGAGAACCTAGCTCTATTTGGTAGGTCAAATAAGGGCAGAGGTCAAGGACCCAGCAAGGGTAAGGGAAAGAGTGAGGAGTCAACCTCACAACCAGGAAAGAAGGACTTGAATAAAATCAAGTGCTTCAATTGTCATAAGTACAGTCATTATGTATCACAGTGTCCAGATAAAAAGAAGGGTAAAGGGAAGCAGCGGCAGAAGCAGGTAGCAGCCTCTGCAGAAACTCAGATGAACAATTTTGTTGCAAAGTTTGAGAAGGATTTCTCGTTAGTATCTTGCCTTTCTACCAGCATGATTTCGAGGAATGTGTGGTATGTGGACAGTGGGGCACCTTGGCATATGACATTAGCTCGACAGTTGTTTTCTAGTCTGAAGAAGCAGGACTCAAGAGTACAGGTTGAGCTTGGTGATGATGCCAAGTACCCAGTAGCAGGAATTTGGTACTATTCCCTTCCAGCTCGAGTCAAGTAATTCTTTAGATTTTGACGATATCTTGTTTGTTCTAGGTCTCAAGAAGGCGCTCATGGAGATGAACCTCACACGTGGCCTTGCATGTTAATGACACCATGACCATGAAGCAAACCCCATGTCATATCATTTACTCAATCTTAGACTTTGATGGATTTCTCAGGAACTACTCCTCTACTTGGGTATTGGCACACCTAATAGGATCTTGTGATGGTCTTCCCATACCTAAACTTGGCAAATTGCATAAAGTCTTAAGCTAATGTGAAGTATGAAGAAGATACCTAATGTGAATTGCTTACGTGGCTTTTGTATTAAATTGTGACTTACTTTTATGATTATAATGACTCTTGTATCCATGATGGTTGGTCTCTCTTGATTCTTTGAGCCCTTACTTGATGATGATGCACCCCTTGAGATGGTCCTTTAGATGACGTTTTGATGCTTTTATCATGGCATTTCACACTGTATGGAGGACGTTGTACCTTTGATGATGAGCATTGGGTCATATGATGACCTGGCTTGCCTCTCGACACCTTTCGACACCTCTTGGACCTAGGACACTGCACAGTTGAGCTGGGATGTTGCATATACAGCCTAATGTGTCACTCGGAGGGCAGGGAGCCCACACCTTGGACATTGCACCCCTTTGAAGACATTAGAGTTTGGATGGATGCCATTTCCCTTAATGAGGATGGTACACCTCTTCAGAGAGGATATGGAGCCCTTATCCATGATGGAGTCACACATGGAGCCTAGGACGTTGCACATGTGAGGATGACATCATGCTTGAGGATGATGTGATTTTTGCTTGAGCCGACCTAGCATTTGGATGATGAGTTGGCACCTTGTCGATGAGGGGATGTGACTTTCTTGATGAAGAGGCATGACCTTCGATGATGCTTTGCACCTTTTGGGGGAGAGACATGACATTTGGAGTTGTGTACCCCTAAAGGAGATGACGTCACCCTCTTTTGGCCTTCTACACTTATACGTGTGGCACTTTTAGAGGAAATTTTCATGTTTTGGCATTATATCGTTGTTTTAAAGGCATTTTTGGGGGTCGGCCTAAGACCTATCCACCTTGTATCATGGATTCTTATGTTCTAGGGGCTTCTTAGAGAGGTATAGCGCTTGGTTTCCTCATATACATAGAGGGATTGCCACCTCATTGTAAATCATAACACAACTTGTGGAGAATCACTACTACTTCTCTTCTTTACTTCTCTTTCACTATGGAAGACTTATGCGCCTTGTCTTGGAGATGATCTTTTGGATGCTTTCAAGTTTTGATGGATGATTTCATTGCTAGGGTTTCATGGTGATCATTGATTTATCTAGTAAGTGCTCTTATTTACTTCTCTTTCACTATGGATGACTTATGCACCTTGTCTTGGAGGTGATCTTTTGGATGCTTTCAAGTTTTGATGGATGATTTCATCTCTAGGGTTTCATGGTGATCATTGATTTATCTTGTAAGTGCTCTTCTTAAGTCTATGTTGGTTTATTTCTTAGATATATTAAGTGAATGTATTATTAAAGTGGTGATATTGCATGTTATCTTGTATTTTTCTTTAATAAACCTTGTCTTGAAACCCTAGCAAGATTTCTAGTGGACTACCTTCCCTTGTTATTCATCTTGTTGAAGCTTGTTAAATGACACAAGACTAGGGTTTGTAGTGGATTACCCTAGTTCTATTTTTGTAGGATAAAGTCTTAGGGTTTGTAGTGGACTACCCTAAGGTTTTACCCAAGATCCATCTTGATCTTACCTTTCAAAGGTTCTTAGAAGACATAGGACGGCCTCTTAGGGTTTGTAGTGAACTGCTCTAATTTACCATTCTAAAGGATAAATACCTTGGGTTTGTAGTGGACTACCCTAGGGTTTTATTCTTGAGTCTTTCTTTCATGTTTGGTCTCCAAGGAAGGGAATGATTTGACTCCATATGCCCAAGGGAACAAGACGGCACTAGTCTTTCTCTCTTATTCCAAGTTGTAAACCCTCATTTCCCCCCTCCTTTGTTGATTTAAGGTTAGATTAGGGTTTGCTGCAATTTTCTTCAAGTTTCCAGCCATCTTCTAGCTTGACGTCTAGGCTTTATTGGTATCTTTGACCTTAAGATGCACCTTGATATTTTTTATTACAATGCTGTTATAATTTTCGGCCCTTTAAGGCTTGACATCTTGGATATTCTAGGGTCGTTATGTGCCATCTTTCATTTCAGCAAGTGTTTATTATCAAAACCTTAGTTTATCTTGTATTTTCAGCCCTATTTCATGGCATACTTAACTTGTTTCAAGGGATGTTATATTTCTGCTGTTATAACTTGATATATTGCTGAAGATAATCACATTAAATACAAGTTTATGACAGCTATAGCTTTCTTCATGATTTGCAGTGTTTGGGGCATTCCTTTGACTTGTTTTGACTTGGTTAATATCATTAATTGTTCAAGATACTTCGTACAAGCAAATCTGAAAGCTATTTCATTAAACCACCTTGCTCTTGCCTTGACAACCTTAACCTAATGGTGCTATTGTTTGAGTAACCAATAATAGGCAATAGACTTGATCCAAACTTGCTATAGGATTCCTTCAGGTTGCTAGGGAAGCCTCCCTTGTGTTGGATTTTATCCTTCACTCAAATGGGGGAAGTAATTGCTAAGGTGACATTGGCAAGTACTTCCAAAGTTACACTTGTCTTGCACCTTATGAGAGGCTTTGCACAAGAGTGCTAGATCTTGTGAGAACAAGACCAATTTCCCCAAGGGACAATTTTTAGTGATAATAGGTCCCATGAGTTGATTGAAAGTTTGCTAAGAGATATGAACTCTGTGAGCACAACTTTGAATGGACGAAAAGAGAGATGTACATTGAAGGTGAGAAGACCTAAGAGGATGAGGTGGAGACAAATCTAGACAATTCTCCAACACCATGGGCTTGCCAAGTAGTGGAGCTCGAATCATTTTTGCAAATATTAATATTGGCAAAATATCAATGAGGGTCATAAAGTTGTGATATCGAAAATATAGGGAAAATGTTGACAAGCATTAAAAAATATAAATAAGAAATAGAATTAGGTGTGTTACCTTTTATAGGCTTCTTTTAGACGCATGTGCAATATTTTCGAAAATATCGCAATAAATTTGAATTCATCACCATTGCTAAATTGACTATGATTTAACATTTTGCGAAAAATATTGTGATTTATTGTAGCAAAAGCAACAAAGGATGGTGTTACCCCCTATGATGCATGAGTCTTGTCTTATGCATTCCATCACATGTGATAGATATTTGCAAATGACTCTGATGCATGATTGATCAAACTCAAGGGCACTTTATGGATGCACACACTTTTCCTAGCATTACCCTTATGGCTCATTCTGAGTAACTACCTCAACGGTTAGGTGTTGTGATGTCTAGAGGGGAGTCTGTATTGCATATTATTGATTTATACCCCTAGAGCTTGGTATGATTTCCAGTGATGATGTATTCGGCCTTATGGTGATCGTCTGAGTTGATATATTGTTCATATTGGAGACAACATTCTACATGGTCCTATTTCTTGATTGCTCTAGTCATCATATGACTAGATGGGGTTGTATTGTTAGATATAGTTGGTGGTTCACGATCAGTGGATGGAGATCCACAATACTTGATTGCATTGTGCAATGGTTACACTTTGGTATTATTGACATCACTTCACTATGGATCATTTGGTATGCATGCTCCTCTTTACATTATTCCAAGCATTATTATGATTATTTCCCTATGATGTAATGCAGTTTGGAGTCTCATGTGGGAGTGCCCTAGGTGATTTTGTTGTATATGACTCCTAGATCACGTTATTATAACATGTGTAAGATTTTTTGATGGGGCACACATGTGTGTTGATGTTTGTAGCATCGGACAGGTACTTTTGCACAGGTCTAAGTGTTTAGACGTGTGGAAGTCGTCCAAAGCCTTCTACCTTGATACTTTACTTCAGTTAAAGGAATTATTAAAGTAAAGTGTTTTTATTAATTAGTTGAGTTTATTTAATGAAATGCTAAAGGTATTAGCAATAGTGAATTAAATCTTATCCATTGATCTCAAGTGAGGTGAGATGTAATCTCAGTCAGGTGAGATGTAATCTCAGTCGTCAATCACTTTGGAGATTAGGGTTAGGTCATAACTCAAGATTATAAAAGCAAGGTTAGGGTAAAGGAGGAATTATGGTTGTTTTGACACAGAGAGCATAGAAGGATTTTTGCTCAAGGAGATCTTGGATAGGTGAAGGACTTTCATCTAGAGATCAGTACAAGTCAGGGAGAAGAGAGAACAGAGGCAGCTGCAAGTGGGTTTCAACAGATTGGAGCTGCAGCTGCAGAGTCGCATCATACAGAGGTTGTCATATAGTCTTTGTGCGCATGTATGCATGTTTCAGTGGAGACAGGCATGTATACGCGGGTTTGCTTAAGGAAAGTCACGTACATCTCGGGAAACGTGAAAGTTCGGGATCGTACAACAGACTAGGAGTTGTTAGGGTTTGTAAGTGTTGTCTAAAGTTTTTTGTATTTCTCTATGAGCCATTTTCCCAGTTAGGGAGCCCTTGTAAGCTTTAAGTTATTTGAATGATAAGCTTAGTTGATGGGCAAAATTTCTTTGTGTATTGTATATGAGATTTGGTTTCTAGTATTGCTTTCGCTATTTATTTGAGTTGATTATTCCAGCAAGTGTATTCTATTTTGTGAGCTGCTAATTTGATTTACAGCAAGGAAATCACTAGATAACAAGATACCTAGGTGTCGAGATTAGGAATTTCAACATGGTATGAGAGCACTCACTCTAAGAGGAAGCCAGATTTCAGATCCACAATAGTTGATAACAGATCTATCAGATCTACAAGGAGATCTTAGCAAATCTATAATCGACATTTTAAAATCAAGGGTTGGATTTCAGGGAAACAATCGTACTGAAGCAGAACTAGGGTTTGTAGTCGTACAGAGCTGTATGTGGGTTGCAGAAGAAATAGTCATGTACATACGCGGGTTTGTTTAAAGAAATTCGTGTGCATACACGGGTTTCAATGGTGACAAGCGCGTATAGGATCGTACAGGTTAGTACAAGGGTAGTTTCAGCAGCAGGTTATTTCCAGGGAAAATTATCAAGTCTAAGGGATGGCAACAAGAAGTCTGAGAGCTGAAGATAGATTGGATGGAGCATCCAACTTCCTATCTTGGAAAGTAAGAGTTACTTTGGCTTTGAAGGAATATAACCTTTGGGAGATAGTGGACCTATTAGCACAAATTTTCACCCTCCAAATTGAGTTGATAGACCTGTTATAAAAGCGGTGAAAACTTGGCTATTTCAAGGAGTAATAGCCCCAAATTGTCACGGGCCAAACCCTTCTCCGTTTGGGCTAGTGCTTGCTAGCCTCTGGGGGGAGTCCCTAGGCACCCTTGGTACCTTGTTGCTGTCCTTTTAGACTGATTTTCTGCATTTAAACTCAAAAAACAACAAGCTGTTCGTCTTGGACAGTGTGTCAAAACCGTCCAAAACGATAGGAAAATATGATTTCTTCACTTGGAGGGATCCTACAGGGTTAGCACAATGAATGTGGAATAGAAATAAAACAAAAAACTGCTCAAAAGATTGATAAAATCACAATGAACAGTTCTGAAAATGACAAATCAGATTGCAAATTTTACAAGATATTGACAAGAAACAAGGTTAGAACACAAACACTTGAATTCTTTATTGATAGGCTTGCAAGAGGATTGGTTGTGCCACAATTGGCAAGTCCACAACCGGTACAATGATCACTTTGCTCAAAGAAGAGTCACTAGACTAAGAGAGAGAGAGAATAACGAGAAAGAAACACTATGCTAGTTGTTGCTAAGAACCGACCAATAACCAATGAATACCATCCAATATATAGGAGAGGAGAGTGAATAAAATAGGAATTAAGGCACATGAGGGAATAAGTGTGAGTGAGAAATTTAGGAATTAATGTGCATGAGGGAATAAGTGTGAGTGAGTAATGTGCATGGGTGAGCTATGAGTGAGAGTGTTTGGAGGATAATTTTAGCTTTCCAACGCATGTTAGATTGCTAAATTTGGCCAAGGGATGAGGGAGTTATGAGTTAAAGGGAAAATCGTCATATTTTTTAGGGATTTCATAAAATTTAGGAATTTTGCGTTCAAAAGTAATTTAGGGAGAATTTTTAGAAATTGGTTGCATCAAAAGTGAGAATATGGAAAGTGTGAGGCATAGAGTGAGAAAAATTAGCATTGAGTAGCTAAACTTTCTCTAGACAATGCCACCTCACCCATGCACCACCTCTTTAGCTTAATTAATTCTCATTTAATACATAATCCTTGGAAAATGCACCCTTGGTCCATGATGCCATGTAGATGCCACATCATCTTGATACTCTGCCACATGTCGAAATCTGAGCCTGCCACTTGTCACTGCTGGAGATGACGATGACTGCTAAAAATAGAAATTTCCAAAAATAGCCATCTGGTCCCAAAAATTTGAAACTCGTCGAAACTGACCCAAACTCTCCACAAATGCTTGGAATGACTAGGAGACCACCATCATGTGTCTACTGCTAAAAATAGAAAGTCCTTGCATGTCCATGATATTATACTCATTGGATTTGATTTTTCGCAAGGAATCTAAATCCGCATTCAAAATCTATATGCGACCCCGGTGCTCAACCTGCTAAAAATAGAAATTTGTGCCAAATCATCCCAGAAAAGGCCCAAAAGACTCAGAATGTCTCAAGGATCAATAATATGTGCTCAAAATCTGAATCTGGGGCCTGGAGCTCAAATTGCTAAAAATAGAAAGTTCTTGCATGTCGCCCAGAAAAGTTCCATCGGACCTGGAATCATGCAAGGACCATCATTGTGTGCTCAGAACTGCTCCAAACTRTCAAGAGACCCACTCGAACCGTGTCTCCTAAAAAGTAGCAACAATTGTCGTATGTAGACATCTCTCTCAAAATGCAAAGGAACACAAGCTAACTCTAACTCTGAACAAAATAACCTTTTACCGATCATATACCTGCCTTTGATGGGAAACAACCTCTTGCTCAACACAAGTGCTAAACTCTGGGAGAATCTCAGAATGTAGCAACAGTGTCTCCTAATCTCAGAACTGCTCCAAACTGTCAAGAGACCCACTCGAACCGTGTCTCCTAAAAAGTAGCAACAGTTGTCGTATGTAGACATCTCTCTCAAAATGCAAAGGAACACAAGCTAACTCTAACTCTGAACAAAATAACCTTTTACCGATCATATACCTACCTTTGATGGGAAACAACCTCTTGCTCAACACAAGTGCTAAACTCTGGGAGAATCTTAGAATGTCAGTCAAAATAGTGCATGTTTGCTCTTAACCCGCAAGATTTTCAAGGGTGAAAAGCTAGGGGTTAACAGGACCAATTAGTTGTTCCACCGACAGATCCGCAAGATTTGGCAGTTCACCAGAAGAAGATCAAAGCCCAACTGGTAATCTTGGATTCAGTGAAGGATCATTTAATTCCTCACTTATCCGAGAAAAAGACGGCCAAGGAGATGTTTGATGCCCTGGTAGGATTATTCCAAAGCACTAACATGAATAGGAAGATGGTCTTAAGAAATAAACTTAGATCTATGCAGATGTCTAGATCTGACAATGTTACCAGTTATATCATGAGGATCACTCAAGTACGTGATCAACGTGCAGCTATAGGGGAGAAATTGGATGACGTAGAGCTCGTGAATGTGGCATTGAATGGTTTTCCCAAGTCTTGGGAACAATTTGTCAAGGGAGTTTGCGCTCAGGAAAAACTCCCAGATTGGCAGAGGCTTTGGGACAATTGTATCCAAGAAGAGACTCAGGAGAAGTCTAAAGGAAACAAGCAAGGAAGTAGTGATGAGAACTTGGCCCTTGTTAGTAAGACAAGGAAGGGCAAAGGAAAGGGTTCCAGCAAGAACATCGTAGTCGGGGAAGAAGAAGGACTTGAGTAAAATCAAGTGTTTCTCATGTCATAAGAATGGAACATTATGCATCTCAGTGTCCAGAGAAGAAGAAGGGAAGAGGAAAGACGCAGACAACAGCATTAGCAAAGACACAACTAGATGAGTTTGCATCAAAGTTTGAGAAGTATTTCTCACTAGTTTCTTGTCTTTCTACCAGCACAACCATCAAGAGTGTGTGGTACTTGGACAGTGGTGCATCTCGTCATATGATAGAAGCACGGGAGTTATTCAACAGTCTGACGGAGAGGGACTCGAGGGTCCATGTGGAGCTTGGTGATGATGCCACATATGCAGTGAAGGGAGAGGGAATAGTCTTGTTCCATCTTGAGTCAAGAGGTTCGTTTGATACCCAGGATGTGCTTTATGTACTAGGACTGAAGAAGAATTTTCTCTCAGTCTCAATTATGGAGGACAGGGGTTTTGTCGTTACTTTTCAGAGAAGGCAAGTACTCATATGTCCAGAGAAAGCTAGCCCGGACACAACAGTGGTCATTGGGGTTAGAGAGGATAACTTATACAGGTTGATAGGAAAGCTTGTTCAGGCTTTGGTACAAGACAGTGACAGTCTGTGTGAGCTATGGCACAGGATGTTGGGACACCTACATTACAAGGCTTTGTCGATTCTGAGGGAGATGGTTATAGGTCTTCCAAAATTCAATGTTGAACAGCAGGGAGTGTGTAGAGGGTGTGCACTTGAAAAAAATGCCAAGCCTACTTTTCCAAGCAGCGATAATAGGTCCAAGGGGATCTTGGATCTTATAAATTCAGATGTGAGTGGGTCGATGCCAGTAGAATCAATGCAGGGAGCGTCATACTATGTGACGTTCATTGATGATTTTTCCAGGAAAACCTAGATCTTCTTTATGAAGACCAAGGATGAGATCCTCAGTCGGCTTTAGGAGTTCAGGGCTTAGGTGTAGAACCAAACAGGAAAGAAGATCAAGGTCTTGAGGTCAGATAATGGGGGAGAGTACACCTCAAATGACTTCAAGGATTTATGCAAGGAGGCAGGGATCAAGAGGGAGTTGACAGTCTCATACAACCCTCAGCAAAATGGGGTTGCAGAGAGAAAGAACTGGTCTATCATCAATTATGCCAGGGCTATGATACATGATTAGGAGTTGCTTATGTTTCTTTGGGCAGGGGCATGTAACACAACAGTATATGTGCAGAACAAGAGTCGTCACAGGATATTGGGGGACAAGACTCCAAAGGAGGCATTCTCAAGAGTTGGAGCCTACGATGATATACTGTGATAATCAGAGTTGTATCAAACTCTCTGAAAATCCAATATTCCATGACAAGTCCAAGCATATTGAGATCCGGTATCACTTCATCCAAGTTAGGATCCAGAAGGGAGCAGTCAAGCTTCAGTATGTTTCCACAGATAAGCAGGCTGCAGATATTCTGGCCAAACCCTTGGTTAAAGGGAAGCTTGTGTTCTTCTGGGAAAAACTTGGAGTGGTGCAAAATACCTTTCTCGCTAAGAGGGAGTGTTGATGTTTATAGCATCGGACAAGTACTTCCGCACAAGTCTAAGTGTCTAGACATGTGGAAGTCGTCTAAAGCTTTCTACCTTGATACTTTACTTTAATTAAAGGAATTATTAAAGTAAAGTGCTTTTACTAATTACTTGAGTTTATTTAATGAAATGCTAAAGTCATTAGCATTAGTGAATTAAATCTTAGCTATTGATCTCAAGCGAGGTGAGATGTAATCTCGATCGTCAATCACTATGGAGATTAGGGTTAGGTCATAACTCAAGATTATAAAAGCAAGGTTGGGGTAAACAAGGAATAATAGTTGTTTTGACACAGAGAGCAAAGAAGGACTTTTGCTCAAGGAGATCTTGGATAGGTGAAGGAATTTCATTTAGAGATCAGTACAGGTTAGGGAGAAGAGATAACAGAGGCAACCATAGTTCAGTAGTAGATATCTGGATCAGCTGGATCGGGGATATTTCAGTGGTATCAGAGCTTTAGTCTTGCCGGCCTGTGACTAAAGTCGATAAGTTCAACGGGTGACCCAGATTGTTGTGAGCATGTGGGTGAAGAATACGGATTTTCCTCCTCTCCCTCCTGGTTCTGAGGAAGAGGAAGAGGCACACAGGGAACCCAAGAGAATGGCAGAGTGTGAGGCAGAGAGGATGTGGGGAGACAGATATGAGAGGCCAGAGGGCAGTGGTAAGGCACCCATGGACCTAGAGGCAGCCTTCATGCAGGTACTCCACAATTTGGTAGTCAGTCAGCAGACCGTGACGTAGTCTTTGGCGCAGTTGGCTAATAGATTAGCTATAGTGGACACCCCAGGCACACCAGCCCCACATGCAGCAGAGGGGAACTCGAGGGCAGGAAGTAGACCCTAGTAGACCCCAGACACCTACTCACACATACACATCTTCAAGTAGGATTCCCAGACCATTGTTCCCTAGTTTTCAGAGGGCACCAGCAGCAGTCGTTAACACAAAGGCTGCCCACTCAGGTGAAAGACATTACAGAGTACAGGAGGGGGTATGCAGCGTTGGGTTGTGACTTCCATCATGACATGACACTGGTCGAGTACTGTGGACTTAGGGTCAGGAACCTTCCCAGAGAACCTTGAAGAGGAGGACAACAACAGCAACAGGGGCATAACATGGATTTCATCCGGAAAGTTGGTAAACTCACCATACCTTCTTTTGATGGATCGTCCAAATGCACTGCCAAAGCTTGGATACAAAAGCTAGACATGTACTACAAGCTCAACCAGATGACAGAGACGGAGGCTAATGACTTGCGCATTTGAGGGACAGTTGGATGGACAAGATGATAGGGTATGTCCTTCATCTTCTCCGTCAGGCAATGTTGAGGATTCAACACTTCAGCATAGTGGCGACACTTGTAAGGATTCATATGTGTTGGCACTTAGACATGATGAGATTAGGAGGTTCGATGACCTACCTATGGGTGTAGATATGGCTTCCAGGAAGTCATGTATGGAGGATGATGAGCTTCCTATGATGAGCGAGCCACATTTTTCATCTTCTCAGGCATCTATGCTAGCCACGACACGAGGATATCAGTGGCATTCCTGATATGGTAGAGGAGCCTTGTGTGGGGATTGTACACAAGGGACATATGGATCTGCAGACCCAAGAGGAGAGGTATGGCTTGGAGATAGTTGACCTTACACATACCTATCAGTATGAGGAGAG
>ML778785.1:347622-366963 GCA_009831015.1 Picea engelmannii
CACCACTCTTGGAGATTCCATTGATGGACCAGGTTGTGGAGACCGACAGCTTGTTGGGACACTTACTCCCAGGATCGATCTACAGTGATGAGGATGCACTCCTTATTGGACGGGATGACCATAGCACGTGTCTGGACACATCTATATGGGATCCAAGCGCAGATGATATTAGTAGGGTGAGTGCACAGGAGGATACAGCTGCGCATACAGGATACAGTGCGACTCAGATGGGAGTCGCAGTTGGTGATGGCGTGCAATGGCATATAGGAGGACTCAGTGGCACAGGGGACAGAGGGCAGTTCATTACCTTATCTTTTGAGGAGTGTGTTGTTGAGGATTCCATTATAGACACTAGCAGTGAGAGGCATGAGGTAGCACCTCAACATGGTTGTGATCAGGAGTCACGACACTTGACAGGACAGTTGAGAGTCAATGAGGACATGATCATGGCAGCCACTAGATGCATTGATGATACACATGCATTGGTGGCAGGTTATTGTTGGAGGTCCTCGATGGCACAGGATAGTTCATATGGGGGACTTCTCATTAATGACTTCCATACACTCAGGGAGAGAGTGATTGTGATGAGGGCCGACTACCAGCAGTTGTTGATGGATAGGGATTACCTATTGGAGGTTGGCGAGATGTATCACAGGGCACTGAGGGAGCAGGAGGTTGAGGTGGACTGACTCACTCATGAGTTGGTGAGCACACGGAGATTCTTGGAAGGCACACAAACAGCCCTTCAAGAATCAGAGTCCAAATCAAAGGAGCTCCTTGAGGAAATTAGAGAGAGATCCACTACATCTATTTCAGCAGAGAGTCAGATATATCCCTCAACCACATTGCGAGAGGATGTTGGTGGTTTAGCAGTGGAGCACCAGTGGAGGAAGGAGCATGAGAAGTACCTAGGATCATTGATGAGTATGGAGAGATATGATCCGGAGACGCAGGAGGATGTCCATGGGTCATAGGGACCACCCTTCACGAGGGGTGTTGAGACAGTTGGGCACACACATACACATGGGGATTCCAGAGCTAGGGGCAGTTATGAGGACACTTCCATTTGTGTTCCAGGATTGGTTGACCTTCATGTAGAGGATGACCCCGTAGTACACTCAGGATACATGATGTTGCAGGTGTATACAAGAGATCACATGAGTATGCAGGAGCATACAGTGATGAGTGGTAGTTCACAGAGACATACAGAGGTGTACAGTGGGATTCAAGGGGACGCATTGGATTGCAGGGAGGAGACACACTTAGTGGAGCATGGAGATTCCTCTCCCTTGCAAGGACACATAGTTCTGGGAGATCACCTTCACAGTAGCAACAACTATCTGAGTTATGATGGAGGGAGAGTGATTGACCAGCAATTTGTGGAGTTATCTATTGTTGTATCCGATAGTTGGAGTTTAGACGATTATTCACCATGGGTGCTAGTGGATGAGTTTTTGGTCCAATCCTGGGGATTGACCAAAGCATATGATACTTTCCAGTCCTACAGTCGGTTATAGATGTTTCTGTTAGCTTTTCCCGATACTTTCATCATTGACAGCAACATAGGGGGAGATAGACAGCGGCAGGGGGCATGGAGAGTTGGTAGGCTAAGACCACCTGACAGGAGTGTCTTTATTGCATATAGCAGGATAGGGGTGGATCATCAAAGGCAGATAGTTGAGACCTTGGGCATGATGGCGAGCATCTTAGGCCATGGGATAGAAAATATCTCATAGGGTGACACAGATTCAGATTCTCATCGGGATGAGGATGGAGGGCTTCTGACAGTGATCAGTATGACACACGAGCAGTTAGTGTGGATTGGAAGTGATGAACTTCCAATGTTGCCATGGGATCCGGGACTCCATTTGGTTAGTGGGTTGTTTCATCTTATGATGGCCCAGGTTGCGCCTGAGAGCAACATACTTCACTCTTGGATGGTTTTGAGAGGGCTTGCAGGGACTTGTTCTATGTGGCAAGATAGGTTCTCTCTATTGATACTCATGATTGAGTATGGAGGTGGTTGGGAAGATGTTGATTCCACAGCGATACCTTTACAAGTTCAGCTTCTTGACAACAGGCCCAGTTTTCACAGGTATTTCAGCATGAGGATCCAGGAGTGGGGGATCCAGTATGTATACTTTGAGCAGACAGTCATGATCAGAGTAGTCCAACGTCCGTGTGATGGTCCATGTCAGAGGCTAGCATGGGACCCTGGGATTATAGGGCTGGGCATTTCATTGACTGATGGAGACGAGTGGATCTTTGCAGTGGGAAGTCACTTTGACTTTCCAGTGAGCTTCAGTGTTGGGGGGAGCACGTCACTTGTTGGTGATTCGTTGAGGTCTTATGGTACCTCACTATGGCAGCAGGATGTTCAGTTGGTGGAGGTCATGTTGGGGTTGGTACGGTTTTGGATGACAGACTCATTTCGGGTTGAGACTCTGTGTTATTTGCAGGAGACTCGTGGTATTGATATGTTGTTGGACTATATTTCACGAGGCATTGCAGTTCACATTCTGATATGGGATCCAGGGATTGGAGTGCTTGGTAGTTCAGCGTTTGATGGAGATGAGTTTCGAGTAGAGTGGTTGCTCGGGGAGTTGACTGAGATTCTTTGGACATTGATCATTCTACTCATCAAGAGCATGTGGGTGTCATACGTGGTGAGCACTTGGAGCGACCACATCTTGAGGGGAGTCTACCTTGTGTCACACAGGTGGATATGGGACCCCGGTATCATATGTAGTTGGATTCAGTTATTGCTTGAGGACAAGCAATATTCCGGCAAGCGGGACTATAATGTCCCCATTTTGGGACATTATAACATTATAACATTTCAGAGTGTTATGCCTACCCGAGTAGCCAAATAAGGGTGACAGAGAGTTCGGGAGATATTGAGGGGTTTTATTGGGCCCGACTTGCATCGTTCATCATCAGGATCCATTCCACACAGCATGGCTTTGGTTTCGTTGCATTCCAACGATTTCCATAATTTTGAGTTATTATGGGTCATATCTTAATTAAATTCACTGAGAAGGTCATAATGGGCATATTACTTGGAGAAACCTCTTAGTGTAATAGCTCATCAGAATCGGGAGGAAGAGCATTACAGGATAAGATGATGAGAAGTGACATTCAGTGGTCGGAGAAGCCATAAGGATGGATAAATCACTTTTTAGAGGTAAAATGGTTAATTAATTAATTAATTAAGTGATTTAATCAAAGAATACCAAAATAAAGTAAAAGTCACTTGGAGGGAAAAGGTCCACAACGAATTAGGGTTTCGGGAAGCTATAAAGAAAGGGTAAAGCAACCTAATTCGGAATTATGTTATGATTTGATGTTGAGATATTTGCAGAGGAGGAGGAAATCAACCCCCTTGTTGTTTTGTGGATTTCTGGAGGAAACCACCACCATTGATTGGTTTCAGTGTTGAGAGACACACCCTAGCCTATCAGTGATACCATCCAGGTATTTCATCGTGCATTACAATGTCTAGTTCAGTGATTGCGCAGCTCAGCCAGTGAGGGCACAAGTGATTGAGAGAGGGTTTGTGCGGCCACTTGAGACAGTTCAGATTTGGTCGATTCCTTCCGACCCATTAGAGAGCTAGTCAGGGCCCACCTATTGAGCCACCTGTCGTCAGTTTCCGACGATGGAATCTTTCGAAAAGCGGAAAACAGTCATTTAGGGCACAGCTCTTGAGGATGTACATTTGGGGTTCCAGGGAACATTCTGAGGTAGATCTGAGGAATCCCTCCCGACCCATTACAGAGGAGACCAGGATGATCGTTTTGAGCTATACATTGTCAGATTCCGTCGGTGGAATCATTAGGGCGCACTCATTGAGCCCAAGAGGTGCGCAAACCCCCAAGGGGTGTCATTTGGAGCTTCAGAGATCAGATCTTCAGCCCGACAGTCATCAAGATCAGTCTAGAGGCCAGGGCGCATCTTTTGAGACAGTTTCCAGCTCATTCCGACGGGTATCGCCATCAGGGCGAGTTTTCCGAATTCTACAGCAGTTACCGTGAGCTATCAGACTGCTTTTTGTTGATCTATCCGTGCATGCGCAGACCAGCACCCATTCTTATGATCACGGGTATTTCTTTTCAGTTGATTTGTATTCCAGTGACGATCCATGAAATCTAACTAACGATTATTATATCTGCTTCCAGTTATTATTGTATTTCCTGCTTTTTTTGCATTATATATATATATATATATATATATATATATATCAGTGAGTTGTGTTGTCCTTATTTCGCATGCATTATTTTATACTGCTAAAACAAATAATGAATGAAACACACATGCAAAAATCACCAAGCATGTCCACACATTAACTCAAACGCATCCAGAAACCCCCAGAGTATCAGACTTCAGTGACAAAACCATAGTTCAGCAGTAGATATCTGGATCAGCTGGATCAGGGATATTTCATAGAAGACGAGGGTTATGGAGTCTCCTTCAAGGATCAAAGGGCTTACATTAAACCCAGAGGGCCAAGTGAGGGGTCTGAACAAGTCATTGGAGTAAGAAAGGACAAATTGTACAAATTGCAGTTTGATTCTCACTATGCCCTAGCAAGCAACAACAACACAGAGATTGTGAACTATGGCACAGGCGAGTAGCCCATCTTGGACATGGAGATCTCAGAATTCTGGGCAAGATTGTGACAGGAATGCCCTCATTCACTACAGATCACCATGAAGTGTGTAAAGGGTGTGTTCTAGGTAAATATGTAAAGGAACCCTTTCCCAAGAGCGATCCAAGGTCCAAGGGCATTCTGGATTTGATTCACACTGATATATGTGGCCCCGTGTCTTCTTTATCCATAGGAGGGAAGTTCAGATACTACATCACCTTTATAAATGACTTCTCTAGAAAAACTTGGATTTATTTCTTGATAGGAAAAACCTTAGAAGAGGTGCTCAAGAAATTTCAAGAATTCAAAGTTTTTGTTGAAACTCAAACAAGAAAAAGGATAAAAGTCCTTAGATCTGATAATGGGGGGGGATACACTTCGCATGCCTTCAAGAAGTTTTGTGCAGAGGTTGGAATCAAAAGAGAACTAACAGTCCCGTATACCCCTCAGTAGAATGGGGTTTCAGAGAGAAAGAATAGAGCTATTGTTGGTGTAGCAAAAGCAATGTTGCATGATCAAAATCTTCCTAAGTTCTTATGGGCAGAAGCTTGTAACATTGTTGTGTACCTTCAAAACAAAAGCCCTCACAAAGTACTGGGAAATGTGACGCCTGAAGAAGCATTCACCGAGAGAAAACCAAACATCAGTCATCTTCGCATCTTTGGCTGTGTTGCCTACTGCCATATTCCTACTGAGAAAAGGACTAAGCTAGATCCTACAGCAAAGAAGGGAATCTTAGTAGGATATAGTGAGACCTCAAAAGCCTACAGAATATATATTCCCTCCACCGAGAAGATTGTCTTACGCAGAGACGTAAAACTTGAAGAAGAAAGAGCCCTCCGAAATTCATGTCAAGACAGAGACATCTCGGAAACAGAAGTTCCTAATCAAGAAGAGAAACCCTCATCAGAAGGGGTAGATCTTCCCACAATGGATCAACAAGAGGAAGAACAACCAACCCTCTCCAAGAAAAGGAAACCAAAGTGGGTCGAGCAGCTGTTGAAGGAAGCCAGTGAACAAGTAGAGTCACCAAAGACCTCAATCAGGACAAGCATACCTCCTCAGAGGTATTCAGGATATGTTGCTCTCATGAGTAGCATGATTGAATCCGAACCAACCTGTTTTGAAGAAGCTATCGAAAAGAAACAGGGATTCTATGATGGAGGAATATACCTCCATAATAAAGAAAGATGTGTGGGAAGTTGTACCCAGACCACAGAACAAATCAGTAGTCAGCTCCAAATGGATATATAAGATAAAGCATGCAACGGATGGAAGCATTGACAAATATAAGGCCATATTTGTTGCTCAGGACTTCTCTCAGAAAGGAGTGGATTATGAAGAGACATTTTCCCCAATAGCTTGTTACACCTCCATTCGTACAATTATTTCTATTGCCACTCAGATGAGGTGGAAAAACATCAAATGGACATTAAAACTGCATTTCTCAATGGGAATATTGAAGAGGAGGTCTATTTGGAACAACCAAAGGGATTTGAAGTCTACGACAGAGCAAGTCATGTATGTCATTTAAAGAAGGCCACGTATGGCCTCAAACAAGCACCCAGAGCTTGGTACTCCGGAATAGACTGCTATTTGCAAAGCATTGGATTTGTCAAGCGTGATGCCAACTCAAATCTATACCTTCTTATAAAAGAGGGGGACATTCTCATTCTCGTACTCTATGTAGATGATCTCTTTCTAAGAGGAGCAGAAACTCTAATCACAGCCTGCAAGCAAGATTTGGCTAAGGAATTTGAGATGAAAGATATGGGCCTAATGCACTATTTTCTTAGGCTCGATATGTGGCTACAAAAGGGTGAAGACTTCCTTGGTCAAGGAAAGTATACTGTTGAGATTCTCAAAAGATTTGGGATGGAGCGCTGCAAACCCATGGCCACTCCAATGATTACGAATCTCAAGAAGTTAAATTCCTAGTCAGAGAAGGTGAATCCTACCATTTATAGACAGTTAATTGGATGCTTGATGTATTTGACTAATACTAGGCCTAATATATGTTTTGTTGTCAACACATTCAGTCAACATATGGTGGACCCCAGAAGAGTACATTGGATTGCAGCAAAACATATCTTGAGATACCTTAAGGGTATAATAGAATACGTACTTCAGTGTTTACAGTGAGACCAAGTCAAACTAGTGGGTTATTCCAATTCAGATTGGGCTGGAAGTACCACTAATAGGAAGAGTACCTCCAGATGTTGCTTTAGCTTAGGATCAGGCATGATCTCTTGGTACAGCAGAAAACAAAGATCAATTGCACTCAGTTCAGCAGAAGCCAAGTACATGGCAACCAGTTAAGCAAGTTGTGAAGCCATTTGGCTTCAGAAAATTCTTGTAGATCTATTTGACATAAAATTGGATCCCACCACAATATACTGCGATAATCAAAGTTGCATTAAGTTATCTGAAAATCCAGTATTTCATGATAGATCCAAACACATTGAAATCGGGTACCATTTCATCAGGGATAGAGTACAAAAAGGGGCAGTAAAACTTCAGTACGTCTCTACCAATGAACAAGTTGCAAACATTCTAACTAAAGGACTGCCAAAGGGAAAGTTTGAATACTTTTGGGAAAAATTGGGGGTTATAGAAAACCCATTCCTCACTAAGAGGGAAAAGTTAAGAACATAGTGAGTAATAGTTTTCACAAAAAGGTGAAATCATAAGTTGCCTCATTGAGAGATTAAGTCCTAGCCATTGATCTAGTAAGAGATCTAATAGTTGGGATCACCTTTGGCTAGGGCCCACATGAAGACAAGACACAATACCTAAAGTCATATAGAAGACAGGAAGGCGTGGAGGTCGCATATGCTAGGATAGAGAAAGGAAGAGGAGCCAGCACAGATCTACACCTGATACGACCGACTAGGGATGGTACGGATCCTCAAATGCACAAGCAGAAAAGGCTGAGTTAGGGCCACAGTTATTATGTCATAAGAAGAAACAACAGAAGAATGTCGAGTTAGGGCCATACCAAGAAAGAAAAGGGAGAACCCGATCCATACCAGCGAGTTATCAGTCCGTACAATCTACAGAAGTACGGATCTGTACATCTCTCAACATGGTTGTAAGATGTTCTAATTTGCATTGTATTTCTGTTTGAATAAATAAAAAAATTCCTGGTTTATCTTATCTTGTGTAAAGAAGTGAGTAGTTGCTCTATTTTATTCATTGTATACATATTATTCCTTTAAGTTTTTACACAAGTTGCACTAGGATGGACTTGCAGTTGAGCCGCCAAAAATTGAACATGGATGTGTTCAAAATCAGAGTTCAGAAGCCCAGCCGACCAATTTGGCCACATTTTCTCTATACCGCATTTCCATCCCCCATGGGGCATTGTAATAAGATGTGTCTAGCATGATGAATTTGTACAAAGCTTAGCCTCCTAAGACTGAATCATGAATGCATAACTCTAGAGTGTTTTTTTTACTTATTAATTATTTCTTGCTTGAATTAATTTTCAAGCAAGTTATAATTTTTGAGTTTTTTCTCTCAATTCCTCCAAAGCTAGAGTGTATACTAATGGTGAGGCCTTAGCTTGGAAAATCTAAGTTTAGTGTCTAATGTATATTACCATGGTAGCCATTAAAATTGAGTCATATGGAAATTGTGCTAAGTCCCCCCTAGGATTTTTTTTAATGTTTTAAGTCAATAAAAAATTTCTCACAAAACGGGATAATTTAATTGTAAAAGAGTCATAAGTTAGGAAAGTGGTACTAGGAGGCATTATATGCCTTGGGGGTGTTTGTTTCACATCCAGAATACCCAGTTTACCTAAGTAACTCCGTTTTGAGGGTAAAAAGTGATTATTTAATCACTTAAACCCACTTTCTCTCAAAATAGTCAAATAAAAGGCAAAAAATAATAAAAAATCAGCAAGCCTATCTTTGAGGAAACATGTTGGGGACATGTTTCCCTCATATCTTGAGTCAAGGAGAGAGATGGTGAATTAGTTAAGAAGAAAGGCAAGTGGGATGAGTGAGGTGTCCATGGGAGGAGATCCCAATGAGGCTACTCGCCATCTCTAACACATGTGGCGCATTTGGAAGGAGGGGCGCCAATCCCAAGAGGGATGACTCGCCCTCTCCTCCTACCACTTCAGACTTGGCGAGTTTCTTGTTGGGACACCTCTCTCAAGTGAGGCAAGTTATTCCCTCATTTGGAGACGTGTCAAACCATCTCTCTCACTCATTGCCACTCACCCTCACCATGAAGTGCACCCTCCATGTGGCATTCGACCTTGCATTGGGATTATCACCCCAATGGCTATTTAAGCAAGTCATCTCCTCATTGGTTTGGTTAATGGGAGTTTGTCTTGGCTTGTTGTTGTACTATTGATGTAATACTCTTCGATTTGGAATAAAAGAAGACTTTGGAGGTCATATTGGTGGCTTGGATAGTGCGTGGATGCAAATGCTTATGAGGTGAACTTGTTCTATTATTTTGTTATGCAATTGTGTTAAGATTGGACTATTTAGGAGTACTATTACTCATTAGGATAAGATTGTTAAGCTAATTTGCATTAGTAATATTATTATTTATCTATTGAAGAGATTTATATATGCTTTATTTGTTTTGCTTAACCAATATTGCTATTGAGTCTCTTTTGTAGGTGATACCACTATCTAACCAATTGTTTTGCAAGTGTATGAAGCTTTGGGAACCTCAATTTGGAGGATTGGATGATCTAGTTTGACTCTACCTCTCCTCCAAGATCTCGAAAAAAATCCCTCCACATTTCACCAAGGAGACCCCATTGACCAAGAAGTTCCAAGCACAAGCTTACATTCTTCTCTCCTTCAAAAAGTTCAATAACTCTTTGGTTACTTTCATTTTGCATGCTTTATTAGATCTAGATCCATTTGAAAAGATAGATTTAGTTTCTATTGTTGCATGCATACTTTTTAGATCTAAATCTAAGTTTCATTTCCTTATCTAAAGCTAGATCTAAAGTAAAATCTTCATTTTTTTGCAAGTATTTTCATCTAGATTTTTCAAGGCTAAAAGTGATTGATTTAAAAGTTATTTTATTGTAAGATGAAGCAATTTAAGCGCTCATTTGTTTTCTGTTTTGAACAGCAAACAAAAGTCACTAAAAGAGCTCATATTTAGGCTTGTTTTAGTGTTGTAATTTACTAGTTAGATTCATTTTTTTACTTAGAAATTTTCTGCAAGTTTTGGGCTTTAAATTTTTATGATCCAAAGACACTTTCCAAGTGTTTTGGGGGCTATTTGATCTCGTTTACTTCTTGTTTTTTGCAGGTTGACGAATAAACAAGGGGAGACTGCCGGATTTTCACGGAATCGGAGAGTCTGGGACCCCCAGAAGCACCCCATACTTCAAAAAACACATTGGAAAACTTGTAAGCTTAGTGGTTTCGTATATATAAGAAACCACAAGCCTCCCAAAAAGATCATTGTAAATATCATCAATAAAATAAGTGGGCCACCTAGTCCCCACTCTTCAATCCACCTAGGGGGAAATGGTGTCATTGTGTGATTGTTTTATTTTGGTTATCTTGCTTCAATTTTACAATTCACACCTAAAGGGAAAGCTAAAATTAACCACAAAATTTATCACAAGCACTGCAACACATTAGATTAGATATCATTTTCTTAGTTAGATTAGTTAGATTTCAATTTCTAGATTAACTTAGATTTATTTGCTAGATTAGATTCAATTTCAGTATTTTATTTTCAGTTATTTCTTTATTGCAAATAAACCAATCCCCTGAGCTCCCCCTAGTATTGTTCATGGCCCTTCCTCTGCGATCTTAGTCTCGATCTATGGAAGTAAGCTCATATAAAACCAGGGCTAGTCAGTGTGGAGTAGTATTAATAGGGAAATCCTTAAGTTGTTATTGCTTGTTTGGAAACACAAGAGAAATTGTGTGTGAAGTCAGACAGGAACTTTGAGATCTAGGTTCTCCCCATGTTGGACATCCGGCAGTATCTCGAGCTTGTGTGCGAAGTCAAGGGGATACTCTCCCTGTTTGACATCCGGCAAGTTCAGCCTCCAATCTAAGGGATAGCCTCTTAGAGGCCAAATCTAGATTAGATTTATTTTTCTTGCAACACTTAGCACACATCTCACATAGTGGCTTGCACTCACAACAGCCACTCCATCTAATAAACTCTAACTAAAATTTTACAAGGACAATTCACATTGCAATCTTCATTTCGGTGGTATTACATACATCTCGCAATATTTGGCACTGGTCTCATTATATTTATTTTAAGCCATTTACTTCAAGCATTCATTTTTCAAGTTTTTACATTGCAATCATTTCCTTTGAAGTAATGTATTGATGTATCTCATCTGCTTTATTATCATTGAATATATCTTGTGATAAGTGAATGAATTATATGTTGCTAGTGTGAATTGATTTATTATTGTTTTGTTCTTGTTGCAATAAACTCCCTGAATATTTTTCTTGTACTTAGAATAGTTCAAGCCTTAGATTATTTTCTTTAGGGACTACCCTCCTTGGCTTCACTAGGAGTTGGTCTAGATGGAGGAGTCGAGGATCAGGGGACAACACCTTGACTCGAGACTTTCCCCCAAGGACACATCCAATGGATTAAGTATTTTTCCACGCTACCCGAGGTGTGTATAAAGGAAACAACAAGCCATTCTCCCAGTAAGGGAGCCCTTATAAGCTTTGAAGTTATTTGAATGATAAGCTTAGTTGATGGGCAGAATATCTTTGTGTATTGTGTATGAGATTTGGTTTCTAGTATTACTTCCGCTATTTATTTGAGTTGATTACTCCAGCAAGTGTATTTTGTTTTGTGAGCTGCTAATTTGATTTACAAGGAGGAAATCACTAGATAACAAGATACCTAGGTGTCAGGATTAGGAATTTCAACAATGTGGACGATGATTGCATCATTTAACGGTGTTTTTGACCTCTATTTGACTAGAGGAGGCTCATCTCGACTAACTACCTGTTAACCCCTAGATTTTCACCCTTGAAAATCTTGAGGGTTAAGAGCCAGCATGCACTATTTTTGTTGGCATTCTAAGATTCTCCCAGAGTTTAGCACTTATGGTTAGCAGAGGTTGGTTCCCACGAGAGACAGGTATATGATCGATACATGGTTGCTTAGTTCACAGTTAGAGTTGACTTGGTTTCCACGCATTTTGAGAGAGATGTCTACATACAACAGGTGTTGCTACTTTTTAGGAGACACGGTTTGAGTGGATCTCTTGACAGTTTGGAGAAGTTTTGAACATACAGGGAGAGTCCTTGCATGATTCTAGGCCCGATAGCACTTTTTCGAGCGACATGCAGAAACTTCCTATTTTTACCAGTTTGGGCTCCAGGCCCCAGATTCAGATTCCAAGCACATATCATGGATCCTTGCGACATTCAGAGTCTTTTAGATCTTTTCTGGGATGATTTGGCACAACTTACTATTTTTAGCAGGTTGAGCACCAAGGATCACATGTCAATTCTGATTGCAAATTTGGAGACCTTGCGGAAAAACGAGTTCAATGAGTATAAAGTCAAAGGCATTTGGACAAATTTCTATTTTTAGCAGTGTCTAATTTTAGACAGTGACGTGGCGATGTTCTCCTAGTGTTCTTAGATGATGTGGACAATTTCCTAAAATTTAGGAGTTTGATTCTATTTTTAGAAAGATCTATATTTAGCAGGTACAGTCATCATCCATGCAATGCCAAGTGGCACCCTCACATGTCAACATGTGGCAGATTTACAGAGTGATGTGGCATCCACCTAACATAGGGTGCATTTTCCCAAGACTTGAGCATATAATAAATAAATTAATTGAGATAAGGGAGTCGCATAACTGGACCTAAATTTAGCCGTATATTCCTTTGTATAACCACCCCTCCACTTGCCATGCATCACCTCCTTAAAATTCGCCTCCAGTTGAGTTTAAACTGTATTTTCCTAAAAATTAGGAAATTCCCTAAAAATTAGGGCAAATTTCGTCTTGGCCATAACTCACTCATGCTTTTGTCAAATTTAGCAAAAAGACATGCATTAAAAAGCTAAATTTGGCCTCCATGTGTTTCTTTCACTCCATAAAGCCAATTCACATTCATTATCATTCATTACTCCTCCCTTTCTTCCTCAAGTGCACCTTCCTAAGTTTTAGGGTGCATTCTCCTCTCTTGTGCGCATATAACCTTCATGCAAACTCTCACATACACTCACTCATCTCACACTCCTCACATATCTCTCTCCCTCATGCGCTTAGCCTCCATTTTTAGCCACCCATGCATCCTCTTCCTCTCCCTTGGGATATGCGCCCTCATTGTGCTATATATTGGATGCTTGACATTGGTTATTGGCGGGTTCATTGCAGCAGCAGCATAGTGTCTCTCTCATTCTCCTCTCTCTTTTGCTCTAGTCTAGTGGCTCTTCTCTGAGCAAAGTAGTCATTGTACCAGCTGTAGGCTTGCCAAGTGTGGCGCAATCAACTCTCTTGTAAGCTTGATCAATAAAGAAGTGTGTGTTTGTCTTTAAACCTCTTTTCTTGGCAGTGCTATGGTAAATTTGTGCTCTGATTTGTCATTTTCTGAACTGTTTATTGTGATTATTTCGATCCTTTGAATGGTTTTTCTTCTCTATTTCTAGTCTATTATCATTGTGCTAACCTTGTAGGTTCCCTCCAAGTGAAAGTAATCGTTTTTCCTCAATGTTTTGGGCCGCTTTTACACGTTGTCCAAGATGAACAGCTTGCTGATTTTTGTTTTTAAACGCAGAAAATCAGACTTTAGATCAGCAGCAAGGCGCTTCAGTGTGCCTAGGGACTCCCTCCAGAGGCAAGCACTAGCCCAAACAGAGAGGGGGTTGGTTAGTGACAATTTGGGGGCCTTACTCCTTTAATTAGCCTAGTTTTTACCATTGTCTTAACACATATATCAGCTCCGATTGGAGGGTAAAAATTTGTGCTAACACTACCTCAACGGTTAGGCACTATGATGTCTAGACTCTAGAGAGGAGTGTGTAATGCAAAGTTATTGGTTTATGCCCCTGGAGCTTAGTATGATTTCCACTGATGATATATTCAGCCTTATTGTGATAGTCTGAGTTGATATCTTGTTCATATTGGAGACAACATTCTACATGGTCCTATTTCTTGTATTGCTCTAATCATCATATGACCAAATGGGGTGGTATTTTTAGATATAGTTGGAACTTGTGAAGATTTTTCAGGTCCTATCAGTTGCCAACTGGGTCTGTCTTTGACCACAGATTGGCTCTAAGTTTCAACTGTTATGTAAATGTTTTGCTGCTGTTTTAGGACAGCCAACAGTCCAAGAACTTCTTGCTGATTTGTTACGGTTGTAGTTGCAATTTTAGGTGCTCTAGCATGTAGTTTTAGTAACCAGAAGTTAGCACATGCATACTAAAATAAATACAACACACCTAGTGATCTTTACAGCTGAAAATAAGCAAATCTAAAAGACTAACACACATCATTTTGTACACAGGTAGTTTTGGTCAACATGACCCTGGATAAAACCCCCCCAGGGAAAACCAGTTTGGGATATATGTCTATATATGAGGAAAGCAGATGGTGGAATACAGCAAGTAAAAAATATAGATGAACCTGATACAATAGCAGCTTGATCCAAGCTGAAATACAAGTCCAAAAGAACCAGGTGCGCCCCCCATACAAGCTCTCAAATCCACTGAAACTGCTCCAGATGCAAACTGTGAGCTCAGAATAGAAAACCCCTCCACGGGAATGAAGCTCTGTTGGATGGCCTCCCTCTGCAACTGATCTCACTGCAATCTGATGGGTAGAAGTCCTCCCCACTACTAATGCGCCCTCCTCAACAAATGTGCCCTCCACAGTAATGAAACCTCCTCAGTAAATAAACCAAGCCAATAGTTGAATGCCTCCCTCCATGAAAGCATGCACCCTAGCTCAAGCAACCTCATAGCAAAGCTCCCTCTCTTCCTCTCCAAGTGAGCAAATGAAGTTATGAGCTCTCCTTCACCCTTTGTGCCCCTCTTGAACCTCCATAAGGAAACCTAAAAATTCGATGGCTGAGATCATCCCATCTCCCATCTAATCAAAGGTTGAGATCACTCAAAAATAATCTCACTCAATAACCCACTTTGGGTTAAATTCCCTAAGTTCGCTTTATGTCTCTAATTCACCCACAAAGTGAATTAATAGTCATTTTAGGCATAAATAACAAAATTTCACTTTCGACTTAAAACTCCTAAGTCAAAGTGAAATAAGACATAAAGTACAAGGAACAAAGTGTATAGTACATCCCACATGTGTCTAGGAGAGCAGAAACACATGGGGAACACCTCCCAAGGTACAAAATTCAACACTCCCTCTTACCGAGGAAGGTGTTCCTCACCAAGCCCATCTTGTCTCTGAAGTAGACATGTTTGCCCCTTGGCAGGACCTTGGTGAGTATATATGCAACCTGGTCGCCTGTCGATACATACTGCAACTGAACTGCCCCTCTCTGAACCCAATCACAAATGAAGTGGTTCCTGATCTCAATATGCTTCGACCAGTCATGAAACACTGGATTCTCGGAGATTTTTATGCAACTCTGATTATCACAGTGAATGACAGTCGGTGGCATCTCCTGACCAAACAAACCAACCAGCATCTTATGAATCCAAATGGCCTCGCAACTGGCCTGACTGGCCGCCATATACTCTGCCTTGACCGAACTCAAAGCAACTGACTTATGCTTCCGGCTGAACCAAAAAACAAGTCCTGACCCCAAACCAAAGCAACACCCTGAGGTGCTTTTTCTGTCAGCAGCACATCCTGCCCAATCTGAGTCTGTGTAGCCAACCAAACTAACTCCATCTCCTCTAACATAATCTAGGCCATAGTCAATTGTCCCAGCAATGTACCTCAAAACGTGTTTTGTCCCAACCATGTGAACACTCCTCGACTCAACCATGTACTGACTGAGAGTGTTCACGGCAAAACAAATATCTGGTCTGGTGTTAACCAGATACATGAGTGAACCGATCAACTGCATGTAAACTGTGGCATCTACCAACTGGCTATCTGAAGCACTAAGCTTCTTCTAGTTGGTAACCATAGGTGTAGACATGGGTTTGCAGTCCTCCATCTGAAACCTGCTCAAAATATTTGTTGCATACTTCCCCTGCCCGAAAAATATGTGACCCTCCTCCTACCATACCTCCATACCCATAAGGTAGTGCATCAATCCAATATCACTCATCTCAAACTCTGATGCAAGTCCCAGCTTACACTCAGCTATGAGATCCTCGGCTCCAGTGATGAACAAGTCATACACATATAAGATGAGAATAAGCGTGTCCTCACCTCTAATGATGAAATAGAGGTCAGGATCAGCATCGCTCTTCTCGAAGCCCATCTGAAGCAAGTAAGTGTCTGTGCGAGAATACCAAGCTCGGGGAGCTTGCTTCAGTCCATAAAGTGCCTTTCTCAAAAGACACACACGTAAGTCTCCCTATCACTCACCTCAAACCCCTGTGGCTGCTCTATGTACACCTCCTCATCAATAAAGCCATTCAGAAATGCGGTCTTCACATCCATCTGGTGAATGCTCCAATCCATCTCTACTGCTATGGCAATGATACTCCTGTATCTCGCAACTGGTGCGAAAGTCTCGTCATAATCGACTCCCTCAATCTATGAGAAGCCTCGTGCCACAAAACGGGCCTTGTATTTCTCAATGCTGCAATCTGCAGCAATCTTGGTCTTGTACAACCACCTAGAAGTCACAACTGACTTTCCCACTGGCCTCAGAACCACATCCCAAACATCATTGCGCACAATGGAGTCACACTCCTCTACCATGGCCTCTCTCCAGACCTGCTGGTCCACTACCTGCGCAAATGTTTGTGGCTCTGTATCCCTAATACTCGTCACTAGTGCCAAATATGCTCCCAATCTGACTGGAGGTCTGCACTCTCTGACCTGGCTCTTGGGCTCCCCTACATTCTCTCTGGCCTCCTTCAGGGTCTCCTGAAACCATCTAGGTCTCCTCTTCCCTAAAGTGGTCAATGGAGAAGTAAGGTCTCTCTACCCAAGAGTGACTGCCTCAAGACTCGTCTCAACACTCTTAGATCCTGAAGTCTGCGCCCCCTCTACCTGAACATGCTCCGACTGTGACCCTGAAGCTGTGTATGGTGACCCTGGCACCCCTGATACTGGTGTACCTGAGACCTGAGGCTGTGCTCCCTCTGAGACTGCAATCGATGCCTCTGCATCATCCTCAACTCTGGCTCTCGACTCAAGAGATCTCTGAAAAGCTCTATCCTCCTCAAATCTGACATCTCTGCTCACCACCACTCTCCTAAGTGGCGGAATGTAGATGCGATAGGCTTTGGACACCTCTGAGTATCTAACTGGAATCCCCTGCTGGGCTGTGGGGTCTAGCTTTGTCCTCGTCTCCAAGGAGACATGAGAAAAGGTCAAGCGCCCAAAGATCCTGATGTGCTCGACATCGAGCCTCCTACCAGTGAAGGCCTCCTGAGGAGTCATCTTCCCCAATATCCTGTGGGGGCTCCTGTTCTGCAGGTAAACTGCAGTAGCACATGCCTCTGCCCATAAGTACAAAGGCAAAATCTGATCGTGCAGCATGGATCTCGTTGCACCGGTAATAGCCCGATTCTTCCTCTCGGCAACCCCATTCTGTTGGGGGTTGTAGGGTACAATCATTTGTCTTCTAATGCCATGCTGGGCATAGAAGTCTATGAACTATTTGGAGGAATACTCACACCCGTTATCCGACCACAAGACTTTGATCCTCTTTCCCGATTGGTTCTCCACAAGAGCTTTGAACTCTTGCAACCATGTGAAGACCTCACTCTTAGCCTTCAGGAAATAGATCCAAGCCTTCCTTGAGTAGTGATCAATGAATGTGAGATAATACTCACAACCACTCAAGGACCTCTGAGTCATGGGCCCACACACGTCTGTGTGTACTAAATCCAGTATCCCAGCTGACCTGGTGTCACTGCTAGGGAGCGAGGCCTTGGTAAAATTACCAAGCGCACACCCTCTACAAACATCCTGATGCTTTGTATTGATCTGTGGTACTCCGGTCACAACCTCTCTCAGTCCTCTGAGAGCTCCATGATGTAGGTGGGCCATCCTACGATGCCATAACTCACAACTCTGTCTGCTGCTATCGCTGCTCGCTGCCAATGCATGAAGAGGCTGAAAAATTAATCTGAACAGTTTCCCATCCCTCACTCCAATCACTTGTCTTGAGGCAAGTGAAGACCTCTGAGGATAAATGAGTACCTCAATGCTTCTGAATGTCACCTCAAGACCTCTATCCTAGAGGGTGGAAACTGAAATCAAATTCTTCTTCGGCCCAGGGACATAGAGAACATCCCTAAACGATATAGGTGGCATGTTATCTCTCTGAAAGGTAACTGTGCCAATCCTAGCAACTCTGACCAAAGTGTCATCTCCAAGAGCAATCTTAATCCTGACCTCGGTGTCTCTGAGATCAGTAAAGTGCTCTCGAACTCCAGTCATATGGCTCGAAGCCCCGCTGTCAATATACCAGATACTGGGTGTCATCTCAACTGAAGTGTAGCATATGAGGAAAGCACACTCTCTCTGAAACTGTGTCTGAAAATCTGCCTCCTCTGTTGTAGTTGCAGTACCACCCTTCTTCTTCTTCATGTTAGGGCATTGTCCAGCATAGTGCCCGAACTTCTTACAAACAAAGCACTTCGCTTTGCTCATATCTCTCCTCTGACCATTGTTGCTCTCTCCTCCACTCCCTTGTGGTGGAGCCCCAAAATTGGGACCCTGCCGACCCCCACGGTCGGCTTTCTTCTTGCCCTTTGTCCAAAGAGCAAGATCCTCATCACCCTAAACATACTTTTGTTGCTACTGTTGCCGCTGTCCAGAAGCCTCGGCTACAAGCCTAATCTCCTCCTGGACGAAGTAATCCCACATCCTCTCCCATGTAAGCATGACCTCCCTGGCAACAATGCCACGTACAAATGGACCCCACGGTTTGGTGAAGCTATTCATAGCTTGCCTCACCAAAGAGTTAGGATCAACAACCTCTCTGACAGCTCCAAGCTCGTCTCTAATCTGAGTGTAGCGACCAAGGAATGAAGTTACCGACTCATCCTTGAGCATGGGAATGCCCCTGAGTCGGTCATGAAGAACCATCTTCCGGTTCTCATTGGAGCTCTCATACAACTTACATAGAGATGACCACATCTCGTATGCATAAGTCTTCCCCATCAAATTGGGTATGATATGATCACGAACGCATCACAAATGGTCCTCTTTTCCTTCTTGTTCCTTTTCCTGAACTCTGCCACCAAGATAGGGGCAGTGACAGGAATGACTGGAACAGTTGCCTCGACTATGTCCCATAGCTCGAGGTCCTCTAAGACAAAGACCATCCTCGCCTTCCAAGGCGACCAATTTCTAGCCCCAGCTAGCATGTCCTCAACTCACATCTGAGATGCTAACATGTCTGCCAAACTGCACTCCCAACTGATGCTCAAACTGCCAAGGAAAACGTTGCTTCACTCCTGTCAACACAGGTGTGAAAAGAGACAAGCGTACTCTGACCTCGCTCCTAACGAAATAGGTGTGAAAAGAGGTCAAGTCAAATCAGCCTCACTCCTACTCCGTAGGTGTGAAAAGAGACTGATGACAAAGTGCCAAAACTG